>JAHWFP010041744.1:7259-44713 GCA_023313725.1 Lithobius niger | reverse complement strand
ACCACCTCCTCCACCACCTCCTCCACCACCTCCTTCACCACCTCCTCCTCCACCTCCACCACCTCCTCCTTCACCACCTCCTCCTCCACCACCACCTCCACCTCCTCCACCCCCTCCACCACCTCTGTTTCCATCAGGATAGATAGTACCAGGGTCAGGATCATGGAAAGGAGGGAAAGGAGGGAATGGAGGAAAAGGAGGGAAAGGAGGGAAAGGAGGGAAAGGAGGGAAGGGATCAAAACGAGGACCAGGAACTGGTATAGTGCTGAGACCTGCACCAGCACCTCCACCATAATAGTTAGGGCCAAGGCGAGAACCTGTTTTATATGGAGGGACAATAGGCCCATGGCTACCTGGTGGGTATTGAAGGGAAGAAGGACTAGGACCTTGTATATAGCTAGGACCTGCACCAGCACCTCCACCTGGAGAATTAGGGTCAGGGCGATGACCTTTTTGGTATGGAGGACCATCGATAGAAGGGAAAGGAGGAGAAGAGAAAGTAGGGAAAGGAGGAGGAGGGAAAGCAGGGGACAGAGGGAAAGGAGCAAAAGTAGGGAAAGGAGGGACGGGTTCAAAACGAGGACTAGGACCAGGTGCATAGCTAAGACCAGCACTAGCACCTCCATCCCCATTTCTACCTCCACGAATAAACTTCAGGCGAGGACTAAACGGGTATAGAGTTATAAGAGGACCAAGGTCAGGACCTGGTGGATACAAACGGAGACTGCGAGGAGGTGATAGCTGACGAGGAGGAGGTTGCAATTGAGGAATAGGCATTGGACGAGAAGATCGTTTTAAAGGAACATCTAAAAAGAAAAAAAAACATAAAATTATTCTTTTAATAATGGTCAAATTTTTTATATTCGCCTTTGTGTTTCTCCTTGTATGGTATCGTTATGTTTTATAATAAAACCATTTTAGTAACATGCCTTAGTAAATAAAGAAGAAATCACAACATAAAGGGTAAACGAAGCAAGCAGTCTGTATTAAAAATTGGCCTCGTGAGGATACACAATACACTAATTTGAGAAAGAAAGAAAAAAACAACTGCCCCGACTAGGACTTGAGCCTAGGACTCCCCGTTTACTAGCTGGGCGCTCTAACTACTGCGCTACTGGGGCGGATTCTGTAGCTCAGCTGAATCCGGGCTGGAGCCTGGAGCCAAGCTAAGTAGCTGTTCAATCTTTCTCAGTGGTGACCTAAAATACAGACTGCTTGCTTCGTTTACCCTTTACCTTGCAATTTCTTCTTTATTTACTACTTGCATTATTTTTAGTGTGGCACCCAAGAAGCAATTTGCTTTCCCTCCTTGTATGTATGTTTGTGACCTTTAGGTCACCACTGAGAAAGATTGAACAGCTACTTAGCTCGGCTGGAGACTGTAGCCAGAACCTGCCCTGGTAGCTCAATGGTTAGAGTGCCCGGCTAATAAACGGGAAATTTTGGGTTCGAGTCCCAGCCGGGGCACTTGTCTTCTCTTTCTTTCTCTGATTAGTGTATTGAGTACCCTCACGAGGCCAGTCTCCAATGCAGACTGCTTGCTTCGTTTATGCTTTAGTAGTTTTTCTTGCAAAATGAATCTTTAAGTTGATTAAAATGGACTCTCTATAGATTTAACTTAACAAATACAAGTATGCAGTGTACCAGTTCACAGCAAAAGACAAATTAAAATGGATAAAAACCTAAATTAACGTAACTAACTTTAATGGTTGTAACACATGATTCAGCTACGGAAGTGTGCAGAGTCCCATAAATTATTACCCCAACAAGTCTATACAAGAAGAAATGCAATAGCAATCATAATGCTGTTTCGTCCCATTTTAATTATTAAACAGCACTGTCTGCAAGCAAGAAATTTAGCCTATATTAAATTTTATGCCAAGTATCATCAAGTATTTTATGGCATGGAATGGATTGCTTCCGTGAGTCTTTCACTCAGTTCTGTTATGTTTGTTATCTATGAAATTTATTCTGCCCTTATACGTTAAAAACTGAGTCTACAAAAGGTGTCAAAGCGAACGGTGTGCAAAAATCATATATGTTATCTGCTTCTTCATGTCCAAATGCTTTACTTGGCACATATAATTAGCAGGAAATTAGGTATTGGGTTGACATTTTGTGCTGCAACGAACGAAACACATGTGGATACATGGTAAGGAAAATTTCTTCTCAGTATAAAGCACAAAAATCCCCTACCATTGTTTTTTTTTAGGGTTAATTTTGACAGATGTTTATTATAGGGACAACCCATCTTTTAAGATGCTCCGTCATAAAAAATGCAATACATTTAGATTAGACAAACAATTTTAACAGCTAAGAAATGTATAGTAGAAATAACATGATACACACATTATATCCACTCACACTCTATTCTAGAGACGCATAAGAATTCAAACTTGCAAACTAGTCATTCAGCATAATACTTGGGAATTACATTTTCAGATATACCCTATACTCTGTAAAACAACTGCAAAAATGATTCTAACTGAACTCTGTTATAAAGGTTAAATCTATCATAAAGGCTAAATCCGTGCACTAAGTTTGCAACTAGATGCTCAACCGTTGGTAACAGGAGTGATTAAAAATCAATAAACACCAATAATACTGATATGAAGAAGTAATTATACAAAAAATGGTTTTTAATAATGTAGAAGGAAGTCATAAATAAACCAGACAGAAACAATTTAGTAATTAAATACAAGGTGCTGCGACATGATGCTCATACAGATCACCAACCACGTAGTCAGGCAGCAATGATGAAATGAGGGGGGGGATTAAGGCTTAATGGCGCGTCGACAACTTGGTCATTAGCGCCAACCTCAGTCACAGTGCAGTGGTCCGGGTTGCCACTGCACCACACATTACAGAGATGTTATCCAAACCCCTAATCTAAATCTTGTCATACATCTGTACCTCCTGCAAAAATTGAAAAACACCGGACAGGAGGACAGACTTATCGCCCAACTGACGCGCAATGTCATGCGGAAGATGGAACCGACGACGAACACCATCAAGATGGCGACAATCAACAAGTAAGTGCCGGACCGTAAGTGGCCGTCGACACCAAGAACATTCAGGAGGGTCAACCCCCCGCAAAAGGAAACAGTGAGTAAGTCGGGTGTGACCAATTCGCAAACGGGCCAACACAACCTCCTCACGGCGACTGCAGCGACACGCCGAGTGCCACTCCTCGACAGTGCCTTTAATGGCCCGTAACTTATTACCGTCCTGTCCATCCCACGAGGCTTGCCAAAAAGCATGTAACCTCAGACGCAGAGTTGGAAAAGCGTCCGAGGGAACAAGCCTGAGATCCCTACCGAAAGGGCCAGAAAGGGCCCCTTTTGCTGCAGAATCCGCTTGCTCATTTCCACTTATCCCAACATGGCCCGGGATCCAGCAGAAAAGCACTGTTTTCCGCTGGCCAGGCAAGCGGGAAAGCAAAGCTTGGACACGTTGTGTCAAGGGGTTCCGTGGATTGTAAGTCGCCAAGGACTCCAGGGCACTCATGGAATCGCTAAAGATAATGAAATTCGTGCCCTGAAGGCCAAGGATCCATTCCACCGCCAAACCGAGAGCCAAAAGCTCTGCAGAAAACACAGAATAGCCTGATGGAAGGCGATGGGCTACCGTCACTCCCTTACAAACACAAGCACAAGCCACGCCAGCGTCTGACTTCGACCCATCAGTAAACAGCCGCTGATAACCGGCGTACTGAGAACACAGCCGCCGGAACTCCTGCAAGTACCTTGCTGGCAGAGTGGAACCCTTCGGGAGGGACGCCAGAGCGAAAATGAAAATGCCACTTGGGACAAGCCAAGGGGCCACTGGCATCCCCCCCAGCCTCAAGACGCTGGGCATATCAAAGGCTATCTCCTGACAGGACTGCTGGAGCCTATCGCGGAAATCACCCTTACCCACCCTGCGTCTACCGACTCGCAAGTCTGGCCCAAAAACCATGGACCAAGCAGGACTGGATTCCACAGCACGTAAACGCACAGCATACTGAATGGCCAGCTTCCGCCGACGAATGGCCAAAGGTGGCTCCGAGGCCTCAGCATAGAGGCTGACCACTGGAGAAGTTCGAAATGCCCCAGTTGCCACACGCAGGCCACTGTGATGCACAGTGTCCAACATCTGGAGAGTCGAGTCAATAGCCGAACCATACACCATGCACGCATAATCAAGTTTGCTGCGGACAAGGGCTCTGTAGAGGCGCAACATGGCAGTGCGATCGGCACCCCATGAAGTACCCGACAGAACCCGCAAGATGTTAAGTGCCCGCAAAGACTTGTCTTTAAGTTGGCGCAAGTGTGGAAGCCAAGATAACCTGGAATCGAACACCAGACCCAGGAAACGTGCCTGTGGGACAACAGGAATCTGCGCCTGCCCCAAATACAGGCAAGGATCTGGGTGCAGTGTTCGTTGGCGGCAAAAGTGAATGCACACAGTGTTGTCCGGAGAAAACCGGAAACCATTACTGACCGCCCAGGTCTGGACTTTGTTAATCGCCAGCTGTAGCTGCCGCTCGCAGGTCTGCATGCGAGCTGCCCGAAAGCGCAGGCCGAAGTCATCGACAAACAATGACTGGGGAACAGCAGCTTGCTGAGCAATGGGATTGATCCCAATAGCAAACAAGATGACACTAAGAACACCCCCTTGAGGCACACCATTCTCCAAGACAAACAGGCGGGAAAGAGTCGCCCCGACACGAACACGAAAAGAACGGCCGGAGAGGTAAGAGGAAAGCAAAAGTGGCATCTGTCCCCTCAAGCCATAGTTATAGAGATTACGGAGAATCCCATAACGCCAGGTCGTATCATAAGCCTTCTCCAAGTCAAAGAAAACCTGAACCAGATGTTGACGCAGGCGGAAAGCCTCCCTCACATCCGATTCAAGGGCAACCAGATGATCGATGGTTGACCGAAAACGTCGAAAGCCACACTGGGACGCAGATAAGAATCCGCGTGATTCCAGCACCCAGACCAACCTCTCACTGACCATCCGTTCCATAAGTTTACAGACACAGCTAGTCAGAGCGATTGGGCGATAACTGGAAGGAGCAGTAGGGTCTTTGCCCGGTTTCACAATCGGGATGACCACTGCTGTCCTCCATGCTGCCGGAACAGAGCCTTCTGCCCACACACGGTTGAACATCTCCAGCAAGAACTGCTGGGAGGCAAGAGGCAGATGTTTTAACAGCTGATAGTGAACATCATCAGGCCCTGGGGCGGAGTCATGCGACTTGGACAAAGCTGAAACAAATTCCTACCTGGTGAACGGTAAATTGTACTCCTCTAGCCCGTCGGAGTGATGAAATGATCCTATTGCCGTTAATATGTGTGGATAGTATGCAGTTACATTTTACTATCAGATTGTTTGGATACTTTTTCCGTACGACCATTTGCAGCTAAAGAAAAAACTTCACCAATTTACTATTTTTATGTAAATTCGTCCAAACAAAATTTGATAAAATCATTGGTGCAAGAAGATATCATTTGGATTAAGCAGAAAGAAAACACTTGTATTACACTGATATTTTAGTTATACTACAAGCCTGATCAAAACACTAGTTGTTTGGCAATAGGTTCTTTCTGAAGCTAAATAAAGTTCTAACAAGATTTATTAAAAAACAGAAACACTATAAATGAAATAACAACGTAATTACAGGCTCTAAACACAACGTAAACATACACGTTACACCCCCACTGTTCTACCACAGCCACGTATGTTCTTCCATCAGGAAGAGGAAAGCTGCCAAACACGAGTCAGCATGGCATAAAAACAGTATTTTTCAGTAGGACCCAGTAATCAGTCTATGATCTCAAATAAAATGGCAAACGGAAGAAGCAATGTAATGTCGTATTAAACAATTGCTGCAATACTTACAAAATTGCACTGACTTGATTGATAAAGGTTCTGTGCAAAATAAAGTCCTGCTACCGATGTTGAAGATTAATTTGCAAATTACACTTCAGTGCTTTAATCAATATAGGATAAAATTCAGTTAATGACACTGATCAGCAGAACAGAATATCAGGACAGTCCAAACCCTACGTCAGTAAGAATGGATCTTTAAGACTGTAAGGTGGGTCCATAAAAAGGCATTTATGTTATCCGGTGTTAGAACGTGATGAGGTGTTGAGTACTCCATTATGTATTTACAAAAATGAAAGTTAGTTTGAAATTACGTGATATCACGTAACCAAATATAATTTCTTGTACGCACAGAGGCATAGACCTAAAACTTTAGTATTTTATTGGGCAGCACAACGGTTCAAAAATATTCGTATTTGCTATCTCCACATCTACCGGTTTATTTGTTGGAAGAAATTTACCCACTATTAGTCCAGCTCATTTTTAGAATTTTACATTAAAAAAATATTTGCAATTTAGTGTTCTAGTGAAAATATTGATTACATCCTTGTTCGTGATTACAAACTGGTCTTCCTGTTACTATAGTCTCAGCATGAATTGTACCCGATATTACAAAGTTTTGCTTCAGTTTTATGTAATTGTTATTGCCTGTTAACAATAACACCACTATTCCTAACTAATTTGCCCGGTCTGTTTCATTACTAATTCGTAGTCAGAACGTTAAACTGTGTGAATGCGTTCAGGTGGTTGCGTAAAGCAAAAGGCATTGATTTGTTTCCAAGTAAAAATTGAGGGCTATGTTTTTATCAAATATCAGTGACACCCACAAACTCAGGAATAGGAAACATATCTGGACCACACAAATTAGCAAGGTAATGGTAACATTTACAAAGAACAACCAAAAACAGAATATGGCTGATACTATCCTTAGGACGTTAACTATCAGTTTGGATGGTTTTTTGACCAAATAAATTGAAGTAATAAACAGTAAACGGCCACACGATTAAAAAATGGAACATTTACAAGAACACTGACAGTGTAAATATTGCAAACAAAAACGATCATTAGGAGATTAACCATCATTTGGTTGGTTTTCTGACTTCCCCACATAAAGGCGAACAAAAATAGGGATAAACACAAAAGATTTACTTTTTTACACCTTTCTCCCATCATAAGCTGATCAACTTTCTGAGGAGCAGAGAAACAAAAAAATATTCAAACAATTACTAAACCGTAATTCCCCTTTTTCAATAGAGTTTGTTCTAAGGACAATTTTGTACAACAGTGGTTGAAAACCAGTCTCAACAGTAACTTTTAATTAAAAAAAACTATTCTTCTCTTATGGTTGATTGTCATTTGTTGGTTAAGTTAGAAAGTTACTCAGCACTGTGTGATTTTGTAATGGAAAATCATATACTTACTGCTAGGAACAAGTATGACAACTCCAATGGAAAATACTATAGTGTGGAGGCTTCTCATTTTGCGGTATTACTACAAACAGGATTCAGTAGTGATTTCCTTCCGGTCCTGGTTGATTTAATTTATACGCTAAAAATTAAAATATAAGAAAAACACCTAATTATTACCAGTCCAATGATAGTCATTACACCCTATTGTACTTATTACCTCTAGCAATAAGGCTTAAGGTAACCTATGTTGCCCGATTTGAACACTGAGAAAGACTGGGAAAATTCGGCCAACCACCTGGACAGTACCCATTTATGTGATACGTCGTTGCAAACACCCCTAGGTTTGTTTAGGACAAAGGGGTGGGGGAGGTAGACCATACCATCAATTAACACACTCCATTCGTCTTCACAAACTACTCCTTCAGTCGTGTTTACCTAAAGTGTTACGTATATTTTGTGCCCAAGTTTTCATAAAATTTTCGAACTAAAATATTCTTTTCTATAAGGAAAAAATCCTAGGAGGGACCAGCAAGAACCACCATCAAGTTACAAAATTTGGTGGTTCCATCCTAATTGAAAATAATGCAAGGGGAAAAATTAGGGTATAAAGCTATTACTTAAAAATTGGAATATAAACGTTCTACTCTGAAAACTTGAAATATGTTGGGATAATACTAAAAACATGGAAGAATAAGAGGCAAACAAAACATTGCTGTAAAGAGCAACACAGACATATAATACAACGTATTTTTGCAACGCAGCTTCAGTGCATAGATCACATGCAGAGGTAAGTGGGAAAGTTACAAAGAAAGAGTATTATTTTCTTCTGATATACAGTAGTATTAAGTAGGAATGGTAACTTGGATATCCTATGAAACTAAATAAGTAGTTTTTAAATTAGGTGGGGGCATTAAAAGTGCAGTCAGTAAAGTGGTCAAAATTTAAACAATGACACCACTGGACAACGATCTAGACTAAGAGTGAGAAGATCAATCATTCTCGGATCGTTATTTGAGCAAAGTTTGGAAAATGACATATAGTTAGAAAATCTTAGAATAAAATTTAGAATTCGGATTTAGTTGTAAATAAGTAGACTGAAAGTTTATTAAGGTAAAGTAAAAAAAAATGGGAGCATTCTTAAGTTATGTCAGGTACACTGGATTTTTTTTTAATTTATTGTCTTTGAAATGAGTTACGACTCAGTTTGAGCAAGCAGGAAATTTGAGATCTCTGGAATCTGGGTTGTGGCGTCATCTACAAAGAAGTTGAAATTAGGATTTCCACAAATAGGCAATTAAAGATTCATGCATGAAGAAAAATGATGAAAGTCAAAGTTGATTTTGATGTTTCAGGTTAATGAGGAATAATTTTAATTTCCGTAGATAAAACATTTTGAGTTTGCAAGAAAAAGTAAAGAATAGAATAAAACGGAAATTTGGAACCTGAACTATGTGGGGGGGGAGGTGGTGTCAGGAAGCAGTGATCATCGATATTGATGAATATGAGGTCACTAAAGAAGGCAGATGAGGTTTCGAAATTGTAACCCAAACTTTAAAATTTTTGAAGTAGTTTCCCACACCTCCATCCTATAAAAGATAAAGTTCAAATGAGGGAAGATTCACAAAGATGGGTAAACACGACGTCTGATGGTTTTCAGCAGTGGAATGAACAATATTCAATACTAACCAGTTTAGGAATAAGGTTTCGAAGAAGGAAATGGATTGTTTAAGTGAGCAAAAGGAAAACGTATTGATAATATACAACCCAGTGCTGAAAACATCAGCCTACACAGGAACGTGCTAATACCACTATGATCTTCACCATCTGTCACACATTAAAAATAAGACACAATTTACTGCGATGTGCGAACTGCATACCTCCTCTTCTATTTCTTTCTATCGATGTGTAACTTCAACAGATTTGGAAGGTGGTCATGCTAATGCTAGTGTGAGGCAGCACAATTGAGGGGAAATTGATTATGCATTACACAGGAATGAAAAATATGGAGAAACCTACTATAAAAACCAATAGAGGTCCGCTCATAGCATCTGTGATAATATTGGCTCATGAAATGAAACGAGAGATCAGTAACAAAAAGGAAAATGCGATTTGTTCAAGAAGGGGAAGCCATAACAGACACGTGCAGACGTCTAAACGTCAAGCCTACCCATGCTAACACGCCTACCTACGAGACGCTTGCTTATCCTAAATGACTAGCGAAATTTTTAAATTCCACAGTGAAATATTCAGTAATACTAAAACCTCCAGAAAAGCAGACTCTCCAGATAATCGTGCCATTTGCCTTACAAGGTGAAGTAGAACGTATGCTTCAATATCTAAGTCCAATCTGGGGCTTGCAAAACATGAGGAGAAACTTCACATCTAGAATTTGAATGAGTGAATTATTTGTAGGCCTTAAGTAGGAAACATGAATTAGGATTGCATGCAACTAATGACCATTTTGACGATTTTCACCTATTATCTATGAATATTTCATTCATTTAGGAATTCATACAATGGCTGCTGAAATGATAATACTCATTCACCGAGAATATCGACAGTATATGTAGGGTCAGTTGTTTGACATCTTGTAAGAATTGATGAGTGAAGTAGCAGAGGTGAGTAAGTAACAGCAGAGGACATACAAACCACCAACAAACCAGCTCGATTGGTGGAAAGTAGTTTGTCGTGACCTGACACTGGTGAAAGCTTCAGCCAATACTGTCAGGCGAAGCAGATGTGGGATGAACGAGGAGGTGAGTCGTGCTGGGCATACAAAAAATCATAGATGCGTACACATGAATGCTAATAAAGTAAAATCTAATTGCGTAGCCAGTTTTGAACCAAGAAGATTGCTAGCTGGAAAATATTCAAGACCATGTGTCGGTCACCATTCAACTGCTGGACTGAAAACCTCAAATATACAAAATGCAACTGTCCAAAAGAAACAGTTCAGCAGACAAAAAGAGAAACAATTTGACAGAGAATGTAAGATCTGCAACCAACCGAGACGTACGTCATTTCAATGCAGCAAAAAAAATAAAAACCTAGGAAGTAAGTTGTTGACGTAGTTAAACCTAGTTTCGAACAGGAAGCACGTGGGTTAGCAAGAAAATCGTGGATTTCAAAGAGGAACGGTGAAACGGGTGTTTGCACCAAAGTTCAATTTTTAAGGCCATGTATGAAAAAACTAAAAAAAAGGAAAAGTCATTTCTGTTGCCGCAGCAACAGCTTTGCTGGCAAAGGGAATGAAGTCGTTGAGGGATAAATGCATTGTGTTGGTAGCTAGAAAAAATTAGTACATTCGGTGCTTGAGGTTAAAGGTATAATGGCCTAAAGTTTACTTAGCAAACAATCTTTTTGGTAGTTAAAAAATGGACCAACATCCTTGACACACCGACACATGCTCGGTAGTGAGGATATGCCACTATGCATCTCTTGCCCTGGTATGCTTACAGCTGCACTTATTTTAGTGGAGTATCTGGCATTACAGGCATTCCGTGTTGCCTGTGGAGTGTGTGGACTGCGACCTGAATTTCTCAGTTATGGTGCGGGCAAGCTTGAGAAGGTCATAGAATTCATAAAAAAAGCAAGGATTCATATATTTCTTTTGTCTGATTTTGGTAGTTCTTCTGTTAAGTAAACCTCATGCTAAAACCTCACTTTTCGGGCATGTATTCTCTATGGTTCGTTAGCCGTTTCTTCTGCAGTTATTTTCTGTGGAACTTTAGCCGCAACTAATGCATTGTTTTCTCTCTGAGGTATTTCATCCACATCTTGAAATTCATTTTTCGGTGGCTCTTTAGCCACATCTGCATCTCAGTTGTCACCTCGTTTGTTCCCATTGACTATTTTTCTAGTAGCAATGTATTGTAGCTCTTCAGTTTTGTTTCGTTTTGTTGGGCACGTTGACCTTATTTATCTAAATAAGGGTGCAAATAACCAATGTGTTACGCACCCTCCTGCTTTTTACAGCTTTCTAACTTCTAAAAATGCTGTGGGTAACGTTATACTATGTAGGTTTTTTTTGCAGCGAATGGTGGTTGACGAATGCTTGTGAGGAAGCCGTTCCTTGTGCAAAGCATTGGCAGACTAAAACTTAATAGGCTAAGGAAATAAACTAGAAGTAGAAAGTAAACTGCGTTTTGCAGAAAATAAGTTCTTGAATGAGAAAATACCTTCTTAATTTTCTAACTGTAATTACACAATGCGAAATCAATGAATAGCAACCACCAACCAATCACGCCTTCCTATCACCAAAAAAACGTGTACACGGTATTTTACCATATAAAACTGTCAGCTTCATCCCTCCATTTTTTTATGATGGAATGGTCTGGTTTCCTGGTCTCTGCCACACAACGCAAGTATTGGTGTGGCCTAAACCAATTTCTAAGCAAATGCAATGTACTGGATAGTCATGTGAGGCATGATTCGACTTTCCCCGTAACGCCTGTTTAATATTGACGCCACGGTAACAGAACGATCAGCTTAAGCTGTCTGCCCTAGCACGTTAATCCTAATCGCCACTAATATTCGAACCATGGCAGAACAAAATGCCGTAGGTAAAATTTAATGTTGTATTAAAGATAAATAGTTTAAACTAAATTTATAATAATTGAAGTAAAACTTAGTAATGTTACGAATCGTATTCAGTATTATTCTAAGAAACATATTTTCATTTAAAATAAAATATGATTTTGTTTGACACACAGGGACTTATACTAATGTTCGTCCTACGACATACAGCCGCTTTCATGGTGAGTTACGACAAATTGTGATGGATCGTTTGGTAGCAAAACTACTTCGGAGGCTCTATAATCTCGTTTCAAATGATACTCGAGCATTGACTAAGTATTGATAAATGTTCTCAAACCCTCATTATATTCCGAATTTTTGGCAAACTTTCGATGTTATTTTTAGTTTGGAGTGTACCTTGGGGTCAATCAAAACTATGCTTTCGTGACATTACTACTAATAAAATGTAGCAAGCTCATTGTACTTCGTATTTTTCGTATTTGTCAAGATGGCAGACGGTGGAAAAGTGCCTTTTACAACCTTTCATTCATTTTCGTAGATCTGGAGGAGTGGTGCTACTTCCTATTACATCACTTGTGGTCATGGGATCAAAGTGGGGGTAATGATGTAACTTCCGGTCACATGGGGTGTCATTTCCGGTGACTTCCGGTATTTCGATAGTTTCGGAAAAATGGGTCTTCCCCGGTCCGTGATTAACTACTTGGGGCCGGGAATTAAATACAATTACGAACGCGTGCAAAAATTTGACCAGATATGGTTCAGGCACTCTATGCTCGGATCGTTGCAATATAAAATTGCTTTATGAATTAAACCAGAAGTTGTACAATATGTAGTTCGCGATAGATGCGGAATTAACCAACCAGTGGACTTATTTATGCAAAGGGCTTATCATGCAGAAACTGAATATCATGGAACAATTTTCGTGAACAAATTTCGTCTTGCTTAGCTTTCTAATTGGTATGTTCGCGGCATCGAAGTATATCTTCTGATCGTCTTGTAACAAGCAATTGCTATCGACGAATACCTTTGTAGCAGCATCACTCGGTAAAGTAGGTTCTCTTAGATTTCTTATCGGATGGTTCGTTGCTTTGAAGTATACTTTTTGCTCATCCTGCAATAGGCAATTCCTATCAACGTAGACTTTTGTTGCTGCATCTGCAGCGTGCTGGGAAAAACCCCATCCTTAATTTTCTTTTTCTTCACATAGAAATTTCCGTCTACGTATAACGTGTTTTTTCGATGCTAGAAATGGTGGAAGCCAATTCGTCTGAGAGAAGAGTAATGGATGGAGGCAAGTCGGTTTTAAGTTGCTGAACGTCTGTTGTCAGAGTACCGATCTGAGAATAATTGACGGCGTCTTCGGGTTCGAAAGCGGCTCCTACTTTAGTTAATTGCTTGCTTTGCATATCGTAGTTGTTTTCGGGGGTTAGAACATATCCAAGTCCTGGCTCACCTCTCGGACTGACTCCGATCATATCATTCTGTCTTGCCCTTTTCAACGGTTGTACAAATTTTTTGAGTGACATCCTTTCTTAAACTTTCAAAACGTACCGATGATAAAAAATATTTTACATATGTAATAAAAGGAATAACTCAAAATGTCTCAACCATCCTGGCAAACGAATCTTTCCAATCTCTTGCAAAAAGTTGCGGAAAATTAAAATCAAGAATGGTACAAAGATTAAGAATGGCGTAAAGTTTTCCTTGTCTCCTTTCGTACAATTTAAGAATTTAAAGGGTTCCGAGACTCCCGTTTCGAACGAAAAATCAAGATATAAAGGGTGGATATCACCTGGCGACCCAGAAACTCGAAAACTATTGAAAAATCGTAAACGGTACATCTGTACGAAACTAGATATCGATTTTAACGATCAAAAACTGGTGTCTTTAACTACGTTCAATTAACCCAATTCTATGTATTCGGCTTCCTCCTGTTACTCCTCTTGCGAAAAAGTGAACGAGGGTAACGGAGACAAACCACTTAGAACTTGTGTGTACGTGAATATTCACAAAACTAAACAGAAACTTAATAAAAACTAGCGGAGTCGCTCGCTTCGCTCGCTCATTCCGCATCGTCTCGCTGCGCTCGAGGAGATTTCTTGCTGCAACATTTATGATACAGACAGAACCTCCACATAAAAAGCGACTAAGCAAATTATAAGAGTGTAGTATGCGATATCGGTTATGTCGAGAGAATGTCAATATTATTTTTTTACGTCCAAGGAGTCAAGCAAAAAGTTAAGATCAAGCAATTTATCAGAAAAGCTCTGTTTCTGATGACAAACGCTGATTTTCGTTCGCTTAGTTCACTCAATCAGCGCACACATTTCATAAACAACGTGACTGAATCGATGTAACCACCAAGAACCACACATCACTTGTAATTTGTGTTAGTATACACTTTATATGGGTTTTCTTGTTTTACTTATTTTAAGAATATTGTTCTTTACGTCCTGCTCAGTACAGATTTTTCCATGGGCTTCTTATCACTTCACTTTCTGATGATCCCTCACTTGGAGACACATCTGCAGTACGTCAGATGTAATCTCCTACGATAGAGCAAAGCGAGACACACATTGAAAAGGTTTAGTTTATGCAAAAATAGCTCGCTTGCTCTTCAATCCACGCTCCTCCGTGCTTCAGAAACATGAATGAACCAATTTTAAGGTGTATATGTGGTGTGTTGCAAAATACGTCGTCCTTTTAGGTTATTTTTTGCATGCACCTTTTCCAGATCATCTCACTTCGCTCGAGGTTTTCATGAACAAACTAGGACGTCATGAACGAACCTCATGACGTCATAAACAAACATCATGCGTTTAAAAAAAACTTTAGTTTTTCAGGTTCTTTTGCTTATTTGAGCATGATAATATCAAGTTACAGCGATGAAAATAGGCCTATTAAAAGCGAAATTTAATTATCCTTCGTTTGGTCCTACTCCCATCTTTGTAGGTGCTTTGGTTCCAGAGGAGTAGAGGTACAAATACGCACGCACATCGTATGATTTTAATTATGTAGACTAGCGGAGTCGCTCGCTTCGCTCGCTCATTCCACGTTGTCACGCTGCGCTCGAGGAGATTTCTTGCTGCAACACTTATGATGCAGACAGTCCTTCCAGATAAAAAAACGATCAACTGATTTATAAGAGTGTAGAATGCGATATCGGTTATCTCGAGAGAATGACAATATTTTTTTTACGTCCAAGGAGTCAAGCAAAAAGATCAAGCAATTTATCAGAAAAGCGCTGTTTCTGATATCAAACGCTGATTTTCGTTCGCTTCGCTCACTCAATCAGCGCAAACATTTCCTCAGAAACGTGACTGAATCAATGTAACCACCAAGAACCACACACCACTTCTGATTTGTGTTGGTATACACTTTATACTTGTTTTACTTATTTTAAGAATATTGTTCTTTATGTCCTGCTCAGTACAGATTTTTCCATTGACGTCTTATCACTTTACTTTATGATGATCCCTCACTTGGAGAAACATCTGCAGAACGTCAGATGTAATCTCCTACGATGCTTCTATGATAGGGCAAGGCGAGACACACATTGAAAAGGTTTATTTTATGCGGAAATCTCTCGCTTTGCTCTTTCAATCCACGCGCCTCCGTGCATCAGAAACACGAATGTTTGACACCCTTTTAAAACCAAATCAATTGTTTTGATTTTTCCATGCATCAATTCATCAATTCATTGGTAAATACAAAACCAATTTTAAGATTTGTATGTGATGTGTTGCAAAATACGTCGTTCATGCATCTTTTTCCAGATCAACTCGCTTCGCTCGAGGAGGTTATCATGAACAAACTATGACGTCATGAACGAACATGAAGAGGGTTAAAAAAATTTGACGTTAGTTTTTCAAGGTTTTTCGCTATTTGAGGGTGATAATATAAAGTTACTGCGATGAAAATAGGCCTATTAAAAGGGCAATTTAATTATCTTTCGTTTGGTCCTACTCCCATCTTTGTAGGTGCTTTGGTTCCGGAGGAGTAGAGGTACAAACACGCATGCACGCACGCACACACGCACGCCCGCACATCGTATTATTTTAATTATGTAGATGTTATTGACAAACCGTGGTTTAACTTGCCATCTTTCAACGCTTTAAATCTGATGGAAGACACCGGGAAGATTGTCGCGGTGTACTCACTGGCGAGTCTCCCAGCAACGTGAAATTATGGTGCAACGTACATTTTGGAGTAACTCCTTCAATACTTCCGAAAAAGTTACCGAAAAAGACTTTATGGGGTTGGTATCTCTGTAAACAAAACAAATTTGTAAATAAAAAAAACGCGATGGAAAATAAAAACTATGACTTTTTGCACCTAAGATAGAACCTAAAAATCATCCGTTCCTACCATCAAATATCAGATAGGCCCCGCGAATTGTGGAAAAAGTAACTCGCTGTTTAATTTTATCTGTAACGAAAGATGGCTCGAATACGATCGATTATTTATTTACAGTAAAACTTTATGTCAACCAAAGTACAAAGCTTTGCAGTCTGTATTTACGAAATTGAGGAAATTTGGCTTTTGGACAAACAAAAAAACATCGAACATTACTTCGCTCAAAGACGTCATTCAAATGCCGTAGTTTTTTATTGCAGTCAATCCTTCACGAGAATTCCTAAACAAATGGTCAGAGACAACGCAAATTTATTAATCCTTTTTCCCGTGGATGAGTTAAATTTGAAACACGTTTACGAAAATCACGATGATCCCGACATGGAATTTGCGGACTTTAAGACGTTGTGTAGAACGTATTGGAAAAAGCCTTGCGGGTTTTTATCAATTAACAAAATGTTAAACGAGGGAAGATACAAACGTTCGTTTTTACCTATTAAACAAAAGAATGGAAACGAAACGAGAAATCGCAAAACTCAAAAGATGTTTACCTAAAAGTTTCTAAATCGACGTTTGGGCAAGAGAGAGCAAGAAGAATCGCTACAAGAATTTTTTTAACCGGTAGTAAGCACCCAGAAACCGGAACCGTTCCTCGGTGTAGCCACGCAAACTAACCCGATTAAAAACACTCTAGTCACGCAAACTACCCTGATTAAAAACACTAGTCACACAAACTATCCTGATTGTGACGAGGATGACTACGGAACGGATTTATCGTTGACTCCTTCTGATGTTGCTACTCCTAGTGAGAATCCCAATTTCAGTCTCGCCAAAATTCAAATCCTCCGATAATGCAAATTTTTCTCGAGGCCAAAACTACCCCTCATTTTCCCCTCATTTCCGCGATGCAAGCTAAATGCATTTATACTCCCCAGAGCTTCCCCACATGCCCACTCTCCGGTCCCTTGATAGTTTGTTACCCGGTCAGAATATTGGACCAATGGCCGCATATTTCTTGACAAAATTTTTTGAAAATCCCAATGAAACTGATTCAATAATTGGACTTCAGTACGACACGAAAAAAGGTGAGCTGACCATAGGGAATTAAGTTTTATAAAGTTTTTATAAAGTTTTATTCAATACAATTTTTGAAAATGATATTACGGTCGGGGGGGGGATTCAGTATAAGGGAAGACGCAGGCTTCGGAGTTTGCTAGTTTCTAGAGAGTTGAAAGAATCCTCCTACTCACCAGAACTTAAAGCAGCTTTACGTGGAAATGTTACAAAATACCGATGTCATTTTTATCAACAACGATTCAAAAACTCGTTAACCCAAACCTAATCGAAGTACCAAGTACATAACGATGGTTCATCAGATTTGGGAGGTTATGAAAAAATCTAAGAAAGGGGGGGGCATGGTTCAAAAGGCGGGCACCAGAGTGGATTATAAATAATACGACGACCCTAACGACTTGATAAAGAGACTCAGGCTTTTGTACGAGTCTACATCGGCCGGTCACCACGGACATAGAAACAAGATGGTCGAAATTTTATCAGAAATACGGCAAAGACATATACTGCATGGGGAAAAAGGGTGGCTTATCAAAATTTAGGTTTGGATTAAAAAAAATTACGTATAAAACAAAAGAACCGAAAAAAATATTGAGTTGAGGTACTGCGTTAAATGTAAGCTTCTCACAGCTAACAGCTTCGAGCCGTCCGTTATTATAACCGCAAAAATTAGTAGACAGATGGAAGTTGTATTTTGCGAGGTGTGCGGGACGAAAAGAGCTTCCTTTATCAAATCTGGGAAAGAAATCGTAAACAAAATCATTGATACGTTACCGCTCGAACTGCATTTGCCTGGCTACCAATACTGCGGTTTGGGAACCAAACTGGAAAAAAAGATTGGACGTCTCCGATGAAGTTCTCACTTTCAAAGCTCAAAAAGTGAGAGACGATCCTTCTCTGACGTGGTAGGAGAAACTAGCCGCTTCGATCGTTAAGAAGATTATGAAAATGAATCTAAGATTCGGAATGGGAAATAAAAAAATGGACTAATTCCAAAAATTCAGTTCCAGACTTATTTTTAGTAGAAAAAGTACTATGTAAGAAGAAAGGAAAAGACGGAAAAATGTTCTACTTTGTCAAGTTGAAGGGATACGATTCAAAATTTAATAGTTGGACCGATAACATTAGCAACCTTCGACTTCCAATCGTAAATAGGTCTAAACAGATGTGGAAAAAAATGTCTGTACAACTTTTATGGGCATTTTTCCTGCATTTTTTAGACCCATCATCAATTTTATTACATCAATTTTTTTCTTCTTTTAGCAGCGGCCTTTTTTCCCAACCTATCTATTAAATGTTCAGCAGTTTCTGTCACACATTTCTATCGAAAAGCAGCAGCCATTTTACACAACCTAGCTTTTCTCTGTTCGACAGTTTCTGTGGCACATTTCTTACGAAAAGCAGCAGCTCTTTTCCCCTTATTAGCCACTTTTTTTCTTCTTCGCTTCGTCTTGGTATTTCACAGATCAATGCTTCTTCCTCCTCATCTTTCACCAGTGAAGCTCGCTCTTCAGCTTCGTCATCCTCCTTCAGGTCGATTATGTCGTCTACAAAATCGTGCGGTATGCTGGTTCTGTAGTGACCGTGTGCTAACGTATGAATTCCATCATCCAACACGAATCTCTTATCGTCATAGGGAGATACGAATGATTTTGAAATTTCAACCGTGGTGAGCTGATTATCCTTACTTTGAATGCTCCTGCACATGGCTTTCGACGATGTTTTCGAAAATAACACTTTTTTTGTAGTCTTCGTGGCAGAGACTTTTTTGGATAAACGCTTTATAATCCCTTTCGCCTTTCTAAGGCTATTTTCCCCAACTAAAAACGAGTACATTTTTGTTTTCAAGACTACAAATTCTTTCACTGGGATGCCGGCCGTCTAATCTTCCATTTTCCGCAGGATTTGTTTGTTTTTAACGCTGTATTGAGGATGCAACGGATCGTAATTGCTGCTGTCGATTCTATCTAGCTCCCTTTCCATATCTCGTTAGAAATCGTCAGTCTCTAGTTCAATTAACAGGCTGTCGATGTCTGTGAAAAGTAAACGAGAGTGGTCTCTGTATTTTGGACGCATGAACTCGTAGTGAAATTCGTACATCGTAAGTTTGGAAAGTTCGAGGATGCAGAAACCGAAGTAAGTCGGAAATTCGCACTTGACGTTACGAAGCTTAAAGTTTACCTGTACGAGATTTCCATTGAGGATTTTGAAGGAATCTGTGTGTGGTAAAGTGCCGTACTTGATATATTGTTTTTGGATCGGTGGGCAATTTAACTGATAAAAGTTCCGATTTGTTTTCTATGGTTTTTTTCTGAATACTGAATTATTTGTCAATTTGAAAAAGTCTTTTTTCAAACGTCGTCGTAGCTAGTTGACGCTTCTCGGTGTTAAAGTCTGTGTAGGATTTTAGCCATTGCATCTGACGAGATTTTAGAATTCTTTGGATGCCTTTCAAAAGTAAAACATGTTTCAAGTAGAATTGTAAATTACTGTAATGAATACATAGTTTTTCTTCGGGAGCAGGTTGGTCGAGAGTTTGGAAGTAGAAACGATCTTCTTGATTCCTGCCATTTCTGTCATGAAGGAAGACACGAGTTTCGGCATTATCTTAAACTTTTCTGGAGCTAAAGGATAATCATTGTGATCGTCGTGTAGCTTTGATGGGTAGTCCTAGTCTACTTCCAATTTATAGCCGTATTACGAATCTTTTTCGACCGACGCCAAGCAAAATTCGAGAATTTCTTTCCTCGTCAGGCAGCTAAATCGATCGTAGGGAAGGTATTCCGTCAAGGCTAGTGCGTATAAGTTGTTGATATCCAAATCTACTTGATACAGACTAGGTAGATTCTCGTCGTAGGTTTCTGGTAAGTATTTGTTGTTGGGGACCAAATGCCAAATGTTGTTCCACCTCTGATACTGGAGGTTATAAAGTTATGCTTTCCCCCATGCGTAAACAGTTCTAGTTCGACTTTGGTTTTTTTCAACGCAGCTGCCAACTAAATCCCGGTGTGGACACGTAGTAACAAGGATCTATACCGTCAATGACCGAGCAAGTTTCTCTGAAAGTCTGAAAAATGTCGGCTAGAAGATACACATCAATCATCTGATAAATGAGATGATAATTTTTTAAAACCTTCTCCTTCAGCAACTTCCCATTTGACGTTGCATGATCAATGAACACCACTTTAGGAGGTAATTCCTGATCTTCAAACACATCCGTAGACTGCACGAACTCGTATGGGTAGTAGAGATGGGTCGGTAACCGAAACCGAAACCGAATTTTCGGTTTTTACTGAAAACCGACACTGAAACCGATTTGGGTTTTGTGTCGGTTTTTCGTACGGTGTTCGAAAAATCAAAAAATGATTTGTTGTTTTAAATTTTTTTCTAATAACTATCATTTTCTACGTATAAATGACAGCAAAGTTCCTAGCTATTAAAACGAAAATGGTGCCACAGCTAGACCCATGGTCTATGACGCTGCTGAAAGTAAAAGCAGGCATGAGTTGAAGCTGGTAAAACTAGTGTTACAAGAAAAAAAAAACTAGAAATATCTGGTTGGGGTGGATGGTGGCAAAAACCGATACCGAAACCGAAACCGCGGTTTTTTGGGCGTGAAAACCGAAACCGGAACCGAAGTCAAAAAAATGAAACCGACTCATCCCTAATGGGTAATGGCTTGTTTGCGTCAATAAATCTAAGATTTCTTCTTTTTTCACTCCTGGCGCGAATCGTTCTACCGAATAGAGAGCAGTCTTTAACATGGGGAAGGGTTGATCTTTCTTGTGGTGTTTAGCCAAAGTTTTGAGCGATGAAGATTAAAAAACTATAACTGTCTAAAAACCGCAACCTTACCGAAAGGTCCTTTCCACCCAAGTAACATCTACTTTCGAAGGAAAGTTTTTCGTCGCAGAAATCAGTAGATGCATATTGTAGCCTTCCAAATTATGGAAGACGACCGGGATAGTGTGTATTCTCCTAGCCTCCAGATTGCATTTTACGTGAGAAGCACCTCTGAACTTTCCTGTGAAGTTGCAGTGATCTCTCACTTTATCGGAGACGATGAATTTGCCGCAGTAGTAGCAAGTTTCGAGAACCAAATTTCATCATTGGCAGTCACATCAGATGTTTCGGTTGCGTGATAATCGTGGCAAACTTTTGAATTTCGCTATTCATACATTCGTAAAACTTATCCGCTGCGTCTCACCGAGGTAGAATTTTTGACTCACAATTTTATTTTATGGACCACCAACAACGTAGCCAAAACTATTAGGCGAATGAAAACTGACTTTAGTAGATGAACTCGAGGATGGATCGGTGGTACTAGTTTGCACAGGTCTGAGCATACATTCGAAATCTGCATAAATTACCCAAGGATGAGGATTGCGTCCATCATAGTGGAGGAATTTTAACGTGTTATCGCCGGGTGGTAGGAAAGTGAGTACTTGAGCCCTATTCAATCTCACACATTTACTGGTATGCTCCATCATGAATTGTTCTTGACCAAAGGCCGCAGAGCAGTTATGGCAGTAAAATTTCCTGTTAGTTCCAACACCTCGAAATCGGAGTATCCTATAAATATCGAGGATGGTGCAGTAATGAGTATTTCCTTTTTCGTCGTCAATTAGTAACAGTCAATTACTTCTCCTTCCAGGTTTTTGTTCAGTCTCACCGGGTGTAACCCTATCGATCCTTTGTAATAAATTACGTTAATGTACAAATTGTTGACTTGTTCGAAGGAATTAATTTGCCGTAGACTCACGGGGAACGTCAACATGGAATGGTCTACGGTATTTAAAAATGTTTCGTAATAATTAACCTCGGTTTCGTAGCACTTCATTTTAGTGGCTAAAACTGAATACAGAAAGCACTTTTTGTCATAATTTTCTACATTCACTATAACTTTGCTTTTCTTGAGTAATGCACTCGGCAAGGGTAAGAAAGAACTAGGGCGAAAAGGATCGATTTTTGCCACTCTTACGGTTATACCCCGAACTTTCAAAAAGTGCCAACCACTACCTTTTTCATCAAAAGTTTTGACGGACTGTTGTATTTTTTGCAAGCATCCTCCAAGATTTCCGAAACCTCAGATTCGTTGTAAATAGCTGTATAGCGGGACAAGAAATAGGCTCGTACTGTTTTGGAATTCCTGCTAACATCTGCTTCTAAACACTGTTGAAATTTACAATTGGTCAGTTGATCCAAGCAAGTCGTAATAAGAAATTTGAGCGGACAATACAGTAGATTGAGCGCTAGAGATAGATTGAGATATACAATTTTGCGGAAATAAATTCGATGCGTATTATCATGCACCAACTTACAACTTACTTCACCTTCAATATCTTTCGACTCGTTTTCAAAAAGTAAACACTCTCGTCATAGATCGGATCGATGGTTGGGAAGATGATGGTTCAAATTTTGTCGAGTTGCATAGCTATTTCCACAATACGTACACGTAAATGAGGATTTTTATTTCCTTTTCTTTTTCTTGAAAGAAAACTTTTCATTCCTTTTATTAAATAAAGAAAACGATTTTTCAAATCCCCACAATTCCATTCCTTCCCCAGAAGAGTCTAAAAAATATGCGGAAGAAATTTACAAATAAAGGCAGTATAAAGCATTTTCCCACCCTCCTCCAGATCGACGAAAAAGAATAAAAAGGTAGTAAAGGATGCTTTCCCGGCCTCTTTGAGATTGACATCCCGCACTTTCCCACCCTCCTCCAGATCGACAAAAATGAATTAAAGGTAGCAACCTAACCTAACCTTACCACCTTCCGCCAGATTCCTATCCCACGTTTTCCCAACCTCCTCTATACTGACGGAAGCCACCGGACGTGATGCCCTCCCCGCGTGAACGGAAGTTACGTCAGTACCCCCACTTTGATCCCATGACCAGAAGTGACGTATTAGGAGGTAGCACCACTCCTCCAGATCGACGAAAACCAATGAAAGGTTGTAAAAGGCATTTTTCAACATCCGCGATCTTGACGAATACGAAAAAACCAAAAAAGGTTTTAAAAGACACTTTTTCACCCTCCTCCAGTTAGACGAAAACCGGAAGTGATGCTCCCCCCCCCCACTTTTCATCAGGTGAATGGAAGTTCATGATTACCCCCATTTTGATCAGGTGACCAGAAGTGGGGGTGACTAGCTGACTTAATATCGTATTCTACCCTACTCAAGTTTAGTACCACTACCAGAGTCTGATGGTGTTTCCTCAATTTGGAAAAGCTATGGTTCATTCCAAGATTTCACATTCGTTCTATTGTTTTTCTGATGAACGCACAGACAGTCTTGTCCTAGAAGACAAAAAAAGTAACAATAATGAGTGACAAATAAAAAAAACGTTATCGCCCAACTGTTGATAAAGGGATTTTCCCAAGTCAGTGCTCTGAGAAGACGTTCGAAAAAAGCCAAAAGAAAAAAAATTGAAAAACCAGTGGGATAGCTAAATGTTTCATGATGGAAAACTTAAAGTAACTTGACAATCATGCTATGGGATTTATTCAATCGCTCTTGTGTTTAAACAACACACGTGTAGAGGACCTGTAAACAAGGCAGAAGAAAAGAAAGTCATAGAAAAAAATCTAAATTTTATTTTCGTAAAATGAAGACTCGGTCGAAGAAAGGAATAATTACCGGACACTTCTACATAGTCGTAAACAACATCAGATCTTTAGTAGTGCCCACAATAGATAATACAAGAATCACGATTTAATGACAATACGGAGGAAACTAAAATACCATACTCAAGGTGAAGCGGTTTAGTTTGCATTAGGAGAGTTTGATCTATTCCTCAAAGCTTTCAACAGCTGCTTCGTGACTTACGAGGAGAATTTTACATTGGATGATATGCACTCTGAGTCGTTGATTCTATTAATGATAAAAAGCAAAGATTTTAGAGCAAAGCCGACAACATGTGGTGAACATAAATATCAAACCAGGTCGTGCATTCTCTTCAAAAAGACGACGGATACGATGGAAACTATGAAAGCATGTTTCAATTCCAACTTGACGTTCCATCGAAAATGTTGAACATGATTCTGTTTAGTGCTGTACAGTTTTCCTAAGAAGAAACTGGTTGGAATGCCAAGCAATGAATCGCATATGTACCAAAATTCAGTACACCACAGATGCTGTTACGACATAGCAGAAAGTAATGGTCCCTCTCGAGGCTTACAAAATAGAAAATTTCAATAAAGCTATCAAATATTAGAAAGATCATAATGATCATAGAATGATATCATATTTATTCTTCCTAATCTAAACACTTTGAAAACCGACTTTACAATTACTCATCAAACCTTTGAAATATCCTTTCAGGGTGATAACAGCTCGGCTCGAGTCTCGTGGTTTGATTTAGTAAATTGTGTGGGGATTCAAGAAAGTCAAAATACTGTTGACATAATGAGCTTAAATGAATTTTTTTGCAAGTTGACATCATAGGTAATTCTAATCCAAACAGTGACAATTAACACTTTTGATATTAGTTTTATCATAAATTAACCTTCAGGTTTCAAAATCATTGCTTCTCATCAGGTAATTAACATCTTTGTTATTACCAACATCATCAGAAATGTAAACGTTTGCCGTATGTTTCAAATCAACAAACTGCTCAATCTGAATGGAGCAACACTAATGATCCGACTTCTTTTGAAATCCAAAAATATAAAACAGATTAGATGCTCGTGTTTGGAAAGAAAGAGCGGTACTTGTTCATAATTTTGATATTAGTAAAAACTAACAGTTTGAGGTCTTGAAACAAACTTTTCATTAAATTTTAAACAACAGCCAGAAAATGAGAATAGTAGAGGACAACTTAAATATCAACGACCTTTTGGTGTGTGATTCATCGGTTGAATCTAACATATACCACTAGTACAACACAATTGTTAGCACAATTTCCAAGAACGAAAATTCTGGAATCCGAATATATGTTGAAAGATAAGATTTATTCCTGCAGGTTACCAATAGTTATCTCCTAATTAAAGGTATGTTGCTAAAGGATGGTGATTCGAGATATGTGCTAGCTAATGTAGGGAAACTTTTATAAATAAAGCCCCATGTTCCTGTTTCCTAACATCACAAACCATCTAAGTCATAATAATTGATGAACTTAGTTTTCCTGGATTCAGTACTTTTATGAAGGAAAAACACACGAATGGCTCGGTGGAGCAACCAGCATTGGTCGGATAGTGCTGGGCATTGGTTAGCAATGCATTCATAGCTGCTACTAAACAACAAATTGGGATTCAAATAGTTGCACACGTCGATAATAAATGGAGAAACTATTTCCAAAATATGCTTTACCATTGCTATCTTCTTAAAAACACAACATGGGATTATTTTGAAATTATGAAGAGCTAATAAATGGAACCAAACAATGGGTCGGGTGCATTAATATTAGCGATACAAACGCTATCTTCAATGCTGCAGCCACATCCAACAGCAAAACTATTTTAGATAGTATTCCGTTGCATGTTGCACATGTTACCGCATTCGATGAGTAAAAACTTAAGATGTACAATCTCATCGACCTTGGAGAGAAAGTGAATTTAGGATTTACACATTGGTTTTACGACAGTTGCGAACTTCCTAAAAATGCTAGCTTTATCTGGTGGAATTAACTACTTCTGCCACTGAAAAACCTAGACGGTTAGTTCTAACTTGTGAAACTCACAGACAGGACTGTTCAGATAAAAATTCAGCAGTGTTCGAGCACTGCAGTCTTCAAGATGGTAATGAAACTCAAGCTACCGAGAGATATTTTTTCTCATTGCTAATTTTGCCTCTCATGAATATGTCGGTCTACACAGAATGGTGCAGCAATTTATGCAGTTTTGCTACAACACAAATTATTTAATTTTTGACTTTTTGCAGTTCAAGAAAGCCTAATTAATCGTTGTGTTGGATTGCTCTAAACAAGTCGAACCACTTCAATAGTGAATTGTGGTTGTCCAGTTCAAATTAAAATTGAGGTTAGCCGTGCCAGCTAATACCTCTTGTCACGTTCTGCTTGGCAAACGGAAAATGATTGCTCATTCACAGTGAAACGTGAATGGGCGAAGTTGAAGTTGTTTATTAAATGAATAAATGATACACTGCATAGAGAGATGGCGCCCAAAACAAAATTGATGCTAAAAAACATGTTAATTTGCCATTGACACAACCAGGACTGATTTTAGCTAGGATTGGAGGGATAATTAGAGTGGAATTGGTGAGATTATAGAAGTCGAAAGTACTGGCTCGAAAAAAAAAAGCAAAGGAAAAAAACAAAGCCAAACAAATTGCCCCAATATGGTAAATGACTTCACCTAATGCCGCCTTGGTTCGAAGCAACTTTAATGGACCATTAGGAAACTTTGATTTAATCATATTGAGAGATTAGTAAAAATTTCGAAATTATTGGGTAGACCTTTCAGTAAAGTCACTCTCCCTTTAAAAATTTAGATCTATAGGCAAAAACAAAATTGTAAATTAATAAGAATTCAAGAGGGGAAATGGAAGTAACAGTAACCTATTTGGCTGTTACGGATGCACACTGTTAAACAAAACAAGATAATACAAGCAAAATAAGTAAAACAAAATAATGAAGCATTAAAAAATTTAAGACAGTGTACAACTCAGGAATGCTAAGTACAAAAAAATAACACCCTCAAAATCTTAAAAGCAATGCAGAAACCCACTAGATTCCAGTCAGCAAGTCTTCTCTGGAACGACTGCAATGAGGGTGCCGAGACAACGACCTCTGGAAGCGCATTCCAATAGTCGACCACATGGAAGGAATTTAGAGAGGCAGTTTAATTTTGTAGTTTGAAAGTTTGAAGTTGTGGCCTTGGGTGCACGAAGATTGCAAACATAAAATATACCAGCCAAATTTCCCCATCCAGCCTGTGCAGCACCGAGTAAACAAAGCACATGTCGCAAACAAGGCGTAGGTACTCAAGAGATTCCAAGTTCAGAATCTAAAGTCGGAAAGGATAGTCTAAGCTCTTCAGGCCAGGGAAGGACTTAGTAAAACTGCACTTCACCGACTCGACCCAGTCGATGTCAAGTATCGAGGAGGGCAACCAAACAGGAAAGGCAAACTCAAGGATTGGCCTGACATAAACATTATAGGCCGAAAGAAGCATGGAGTGATCCCTAGACCGAAACAATCTATGGATTGCAGCTGCTCAGAGACTTGCATTCTTGACAATAAAATGACAATATCAAGTAATTTTAGGCTTTCAGAGATCCAAACCAAAAGGTCCTCATGCAGTCCTTAACGAGAATGAAATATCCATTTAGGGAATAATCACGGGCAGGTTATGGTACCCAACATAAGGACAGTAAATTTGCATGGGGCAATTGGGAGCTTCCAATCCTTTGACGAAGACTGCAAGAATTTACCCAGTGTGCCATGAAGGGAGTGAGCAGACTCCAGGTCTACCACCTGAGCTCGCAATTTAACACCATCAGCAAATTTATCCAAGGGGACATCAGCAAAAGAAACCGTTACATTGTTTATAAAAACTATGAAGAGAAGGGGCCCCAAAACTGAACCTTGAAGGATTCCACTCTGGACATTAACAGCAGTCAATAATGAATTTGCAACAATAAGTCAGTGAGTTACAACCAGAACTTAATCCAAAATCCCAGGCAATGAAGCTTGGCCAGGAGTAGAGAATGGAAAACAGACTCGAATGCTTTTGCAAATTCGACAAAAAGTAGATCATCAGGGATCCACACGTTGATAGAAGCAGTAAAATAATGCAAGACAAACAGCTGATGAGCAGTAGTCGAGCCACTGGGAAGGAAACCAAACTGGTCAGTAAAAGAAATCCCAGTGTTGAACAAAAAAATTGAATATCCTAGGATTAATCAGTCTTTCAAGGATCTTACACAGGGCTCAGATAAGTGCGACTGACCTTTAGTTGGCAAGATCAGACGGTTCACCTTTTTTTAAAGACAGGGATTATATGCGCCTTCTTCCAGACTCCAGGAAGCTTTCCCTAAACCAAGCACTTGTTTAAAAGCCAAGAAACAGGGATACAAACCTGTACACACCCTTCCTTGAGAAAAAAACCTGACAGACCGTCTGACCCAACAGCCTTACTGGGTTTAACAGTGCCAATAGAGGACAAAATATCCTTGGCTGTCACCTTAAAATCTAGAAACACATCATTCACAAATTTACCTTTCAAAAGGGGATCCTTAGCATCAGGGGCAACAAAGTTTGCAGCAAAAGTATTTCCAAGCAAATCTGTCCTGACCCGATCGTCAGATTCCAGTCCACGTTTGTCCTTAAAGGAGGAAAGGACGTGAATTTAACCTATACATAAACTTAAAGAGAAACGAATAATTTTTATCTGCAATTACAGCCTTCCCTAAGAGACTTCTAATTTACCCATCCGGCCAGTGTACAACATTTGGGCCTCCATGTAAGCAAATTTACTCTCTTTAGACCGGAGTATCTTATACTTACGCCAAAGAAAAAGTTTTCTTCTTCTTAAAACCCAGATGGGGAGCAGTGAATGGGGCTCTAGGACCCTGCAAGATTGAGGTCTTGCCCGACTACAACACCTGACAAAATGAAAACGCCAACTATAAAAAGCAGTACACATTTCGTTTTGAGCACTGAGGTGTTGCAAAATTATAAACCAGTCAGTATGCTCGAGCATAGACCTAAGTTCCTTTTAATTGATGATCGAGGTAACTTCAGACATCTGTTCTACCCCAGCTGAAGGGCCACAGTTCAATTTTATGTCAACCATATGGTGGTGATCACTCAGCCCCAAGCCACAAAGTATTGTGACATCAAAACAAGGAAACTTTCATCTGAAAAAACCAAGTTCATAATTTTATCATCCCTAGTAGGTTCTGTAACAAGCTGCGTGAGGCTCAGGTCAGCAGTACAGAGGAAAGCACTATCATTTTTATGAGTGTTAGAGGCAGACTCCCATTCGACAAATGACATATTAAAATTGCCAACCAAAACATTTAGCTTATCCGTGCAAAGGTGGGCATGCAGGGTATTACACATACGGTTTACTTCCTCCGCAGCAAACAAATTTGGTAAACATCCTAACAGGAACATAATCCCAAGTCAAGCCAAATCAAAATGCAGGAATTCAGTGTTGTCATATCGAACTCCTAGTTCAATCACAATGCGATCCTTAGCTGCAACAAGAATACGATCCACTCGCGAACCTCTATCCCGCTGATAGAGGTGGTACGGTAGACCGTGCACAATGAAGCCATCGCAATGCATTAGTAGAATATCTCGCTCGTTTGGCTAGTGTTATGGTAAGTTAGTATAGGATCAGTGACTACTGAGTACTACATTTGGTTCCTGGGAGGGGTGCGTGCATGTGTACTGGGAATGGGGCGTGTTTACATCTGCCTCTAAACCCCTTGACTGATTCCCGGTGCAGATGCATACAGTAGATGGTCGTAGTTGGCACGGAATGTTTAATTTTTCCTCTTCAGTCGTTGCATCAGTATGTCACGGGACGACCGTGCCTGCCCTCCGTTAAGCCCATTGACCATCCCTGGGTGCGTGTTTTTGTTCATGCGTGATAGAAAGAGATGTTTTATGAATATTGTATATCTACGGTTATATACATGTTACAGCTGTGGATAGACAACTATTTTTTTTATTAACGACATTAAAAAAGAAGAAATGACGAAAAGTGGGTCTGTAGATGGTCCAAAGACGGTTGTAGATAACGTAGGATATCCAAGCATAGTCTTCAAGCAGAATGGAGGTAAAGAGGATCTTCAATGGAGGTATGTTGTCATGACAGAATATGGAAAAAAAGCTGTCAAAAACAAAAAACCCAATTACTAGAAAATACTAGATATAAATAAAACCGGAAAAGTGCATATATCAGAGTTTTACCTTAATTGTCAGAGACTGTAGATTGGAACCGTTTTTTTTTCTGCCTGAAAGAAAAAAAGGTGCGAGAAGTAAAACAGTGTATACATTTGTAATACCACCTGATGGAAGCAATCCTCACTAGTCTTCCATTAGTTGTGTGGGGGGTGGTGTAGGGGAAACTGTAAGGAAGTGTAGGATAGGATAGGATAGGGTAGAGGTGTGAGTAGACTTCAAAATGGACCTAAAAAGGAAAACCACATAAAAAATGTACGAACAATATAGGCTATAACAGTGTGGCACCAGGCAGAATAGTCACGTAAGTCGAAGACGAAACGTAGTGCATACTAATACAGTCAGTCAGTAAGTAAGAACGAACTATCCACCCCCATTTCTGTAAGTGAGAACTGGTGGTTGCATGAAACCCCAGATTGTCCGGTGGAGGGGATAAGACAGCAGATCCTGTAAAGAAATGATATCGAGCAGCCATTTTGCGCATCTACGGTCTGGCAACCATTTGGAAGGTCTCTAATATCGGAACAAGTTGCAATAACTGGCAAGATGTAAGTGCGTAATACAGCTCGCTTCGATGCTACTTCCCTGCCAGGTTATGCCCAGGCTATACCACTAGGAGGCTCGTAATCCTCTGCGACATGTAAGGGAGAGATAAAAAAAAAGGCATCTGTTGACATGTCATGTTCATCGCCCAAATTTGGTCTCCCAAATCGCTAGTCGTTCGAGTGGGTTCCAATGGCGTTTTTCTTTTTTCCATCGGTTCAAACTGCATAACAAGATGCTGCGTACCTGAAAATGATCTGCCTAGGTTTCGAGTAGAAACTAGGTGTTTGTTTAAAGTAGTTAATAAATAGATATGGCCAAAAAAGAACATGTATGTGCAATAATTAAAAAAAAACATCAGGACACAAAAAAAGTTACTAAGACTAGGAGGTTTGTTTTACCAATTATGTGCAAAAAATATGCTAACAACATGTGGGTTGTAGATGCCTATTTGAAAAAAGGACGAGCAAACACGTACAATATAGGTCTACACATAATACTGATTTTAAGATTCCTACTCTAATAAAAATGTAGCACAATTCGAGTTTATTTCTCCTATTCCATGATATAATAAAAGGTTTAAGACCCTACTCTACAACATAACACTCATAATTATATGGGTTTAAGACCCCAAAAATAATCAATGAAGAGAGTTTAAGTCCCCTATGATAAATTAAAAAAAAAGGTTTACAACCCTAATCTACAACATGAGCACTCATATTTATGTGGGTTTAAGACCCAAAAACAATTACTGAAGATAGTTTAAGACCCCTAAAAAAAGCAACAACCCAACAGTGTTTCTTCCCCCACAGTCAGTTATGACAAGGATTTGCAGCACTGAACACAACCTTTATTTACGAAAGGCGCAGGTGTGATAATTTTTAAGTGTTTCTTTACAAAAAGAATGACTCGACGGTCGTTAAAGTCTTTTGTCATGGGATGGAAATGTTATGAGTTGGATGAGTGTCATGGGGAGACCTTTGGGTCTGTGGTAGAGAAAATAAAGACAGTACTGGCTGCATACTATACTACGTGGTACTTGGTAGGTGTGCAGATTATATGGTTTGAAGTTAGAATTTTGGGTTGCAAACCGTAACTTTTGAAGTAGTTGTCGGACAACTAGAGGTGGTCGAAATAGAAGGCAATCCAATGATTACCTGGTTTGGAGAAGGGTTTAATTAACGATGTAGGCAGAATGGTTGGCCGTTCCAGGTAATCGGTCGGAAAGATACACATCGCTAAAAAAAAGTCCGAGCTTTTTTTACTGCTAGCTGTAGCCCATAATTGATTGGTTTGCATGTTTTTAGTGTTCGTGTAAAATATTTCTGGATTGATCGATTTCCAGGATGGTTTGGTGGACCATGTAAAGAACTAAATTGATCGTTTCAGAAAGCGCTTCTCTGAAGCTAATGTCGATACAGAGAGAAACTTAACAAATAAGGTTGTAATGACGTTCTCCTTAGCTCTTATCGGTAGTCAAGTTAGTCAAGTCAAAGGCATATGATGCGCTGCCTTCTGGGTAATCTGTTTATGGAATAGGTGGAGATAAACCAACTTGTTGTTATCTTGAAAAGTGAGCAATAATACACATATAAAGAATTTGAATAGTCCAGTTTGTATGGAATAGAGGGAATAGTTTTTCCAATTAATGTTGTAGTGGGCGAAATTAAAAGGATTTTTAGAATAATTACCATTGTAGATGCTATTCGAAACCAGTACGAGAAGACAAACGAAGACATGTTTCCCACGATGGCACTGTCAAGGTTCCCTTGCAGACTGCCTCGAGGTATCGTGAAAGTCTTCATTTCCATGAGTCGTAGAGGGTAATTTGCCGAACTGCTTTTTAAAGCTTGGGTGAACCCGATCAACACTGCCAGAGATGGTGTAACACGGCGGACGAACAATGTTACCGAAATGATGTTCACACAGTAGCTCGGGTTGGCCTCGTTGCTCATCAGGCAAAAAGCATCTTTATTTCTATTTAATTTGAGATGTAGGTCTACGTTGTTTAATAAGAGTGTCTTGTTGAAACAGGTCGCAGTGGGGGTGACCGTACAAGTCTATAAATTTACTCACTTTAACACGTTTGGCATATTCTTTAAGCCCCCGTATTGCTTGCACAAGGATTTCCAATATCGAAAAAGCCGGGAGTATCAGCTTGCCCCAATTGACTGGTTAGGTGGCCGGCTTTAGCATCGGAGCAGTGGGTCAATAATGTCTCCAAATAAGATCTGAATCCATATCCATTGTCGCTGTTGGATACTTGTCTTCCATTTAAGGTGCAATTGCATTGTGAAATGAGAGAATGGAGAAGCAAATCGACAGGTACGATTTTATCGGTGTCAGATAAATTCATTTATATTCCTTTGATTATTTTGCATAGTACGTGTATAAAAGACTGACTCAAATCTAATAGACAGTCCGCAGCTCCGGCACTAGGAATTCGATAGGGGCACTGTCGGATAATGTCGCTAAAGGGTCATATCCGACCAAGGTGTCATCGTTTACAGTCATTTTTACGGGTGGTGTCGTAAGAACTCCAGTTCTCTCTTGGTGCATGGGACGGAATCACGGTCCGGTTTCAATGACATGATGAGAGGAATGAAAGGTGACGTAGTACGGTATGGGCCTATATACTTATTTAATCGAAAAAATCCACCGTTCTTCTAGGATTGCTTCTTTGTTTAGAAGGCCGTCTAGACTGTAAGTGCCATAGTTTCTTCTTCTTCCCGCTTCCAGACTGGCAGCATTTCATCTTCCTTTTTATTTTGCGAACCATTCCCATTTGTGGGCCCCCCCCCCCCCGTTGCTGCAGCTACGGCGTGCTTCTAGCAGCCTGCCATATTGTCCAAGCAGCCTTACTAACGGATTGACCAGACTCCATGTCATCTAACAATCTCCCTCCGGAACTTAGTGCGTATCGTCCTATCCCCATTAAACCCTTTTTAAGAATGGACGACCGAAGATTACCGCTCAAGAAATCTCCAAACCCCCGATCCACTTTGTATACACCCCCTGGTAAAATAATGGGCCCTTCCTCTCTGGCTAGGGGAATAGTGTTGTATGCATATGCGAGGATCTAATCTATGGTTAGGGGCTCGCATTTTTTTAAGGACGTCGTCTAAATTGTAGTGTCAGGCTAACCTCTCCAGACTGAAATGGAATTTGCATTCCCATATCCAACATTACATTCACTCTTATACTCTCGAAATTCAAACGAGCTACAGGTCTGTAATAGGGCTTTATAAAAATTTCGTTAGTTCTGTACCCCCATTCCGACCTGTACCACTTGCAATAAAGGAGCCAAACCATCCTCAACTACAGCATCCATCACAATATTCGAATAAACGTAAAGGGTATTCACTCCTTCACTCAAGTCAAATTTTCAATGGGCAATAACCGATGCGTGAAAAAAACTTGTCGTATGGCACACTTATTATCCTCGACATTTCGGAGTTTAAACTCATGCCTAATATTTCTAGAAGAGTATTCTTTTTATCTGGCGATAAGATGGCTGTTCTGAAGCTAATGGTCATGAGGTCGTAAGTTTCGTTTTAAACAAAATGAGGATATCTATCTACGTGGATTTTATCTTTAACTGTCTGGTTCATTCTTTTAGCTATTTATCGTCCATTCTGGTAATACCCAGGAGCAGTGTGACCATCAAATATGAGGCTAAAGTGACGTAAGACACTGATCAAGCTCCATCATTTTGAGACTCTAGAATAGTTTCCGTGTTAACCATGTTTTCCTTTACAGCCTCGTAATAACTGTCTTTCATTATTTTGTTTTATCTTCCCCACCCCAAAAACGTAGTTAAACTGTACGATAAACACAAATTGGCATCGGGAGGTAGTTTGTGATTGATCATTACTCGTTTACTAACGGAAACGTAATCAAACACGATGGAAGGCATGCTAAGTTGTTTTTCCACCCATGTATTAAAAAATCCAATACGTTTTCCATTTCATACTGAACGAGAGAGAATTCCGTACCCAAAACGACTAAAGTCTTGCTCCCTCCTCCCCCTCCTCCCCTCCATCTGACATGGGTATTTCCCCACCAATTTATCTCTGCATTTAACCGGGGTGAGCTGGCTGAAAATCTGTTGCTTATTGTGTTCGATTCTTTCCAATTTTTGAAAATCGTATCTTGGGAGTTGTACGTAAGAATGACCCCCGCACATTAACGTCACTACTGTCGTAAGGATATTTGTCCAGTTTCTCGAATATTGGACCTCACTCAGGCCGACCTCCCATCCACTACCAGAAAGTTTTATTCTTTGCGCTAATTTCGTAGTGTAATCATTACGCGAATTAGTAGAGAAAAGATCTAAACTACCATTCGTGGGTAAAATCATGTAAATGCTATCAGCATCCATCTTGTTTACAACTTTTTCAAGTCTTTAGCCAGGATCCACTGATTATGACTCCTATCATAGCCCTCAAAAGACACAAGATACTTTTTGTTAGGTCTGACACCTTTGCTTCTCAGCACTTAAGCAATTTGAAAAGAGTCCTTGCCGTCCTTTTTAAGCACTTTGCCTACTTCGAACAAATAAAAATTTTCTCCCCATTATAGTCTTTAAACCTGACAGTAACTTGATCCAAAGAGCCACGAGGCACCAAAACGTGAGTTACGAAAATATTTCCCTCGACCAAAAACCTCTGTAAGCCTTATCAAATTTTCCTTTTGATATAGAGATGTGAACTCTATTGCCTACCTTTAAAGAAACCTTTATTTTTTTACGTCATTTCTTTTTAGTCGATGCCTGCCCTAACTGCCTTAAATCGTCTCCGTACAATTTATGCCACAATTGCTTTAAAGTGACATCGTTGGACAAAGCCAGTAACGGAACGCTTGGTCTTGCTGTACGAATCTACATTTTTTTGAATGACTGGCACATATTCGTAAGTGCCTTTGGACATGAAAAAAACGATGCAATCTGGATTTAAACTCCCTTTGAAAACGTTCAATTTTACTATTTTTTATATCTTTATTTTCGGTAGCCAAAACATTAAAGCTGAGTTCCTTTAAATAATCCTCGACCTCTTTAGATTTGAACTCCGTGCTTTTGTCACTACTCACGTTAATTATTTTATGGTCCATACGTTTAAATATCCTCTTAAAAGCTTAAACCATCTCTTATCCCGTTTTAGTGCGTAATACTTCCACCCAAGCTTTCCGGCTCAGTCCATCCACACAATTTAAAATGAACCTATAAGGTTTATTATAAGGTCTTAAAGATACCATGTCACTTAGGTCACATTTAGGTGACTCCCCAACCCAAGACAATTATTTTATTCCTTTTAAATTTATATCTTGTAGGTTTATGTATGGTGTAAGTATCTTGACGTAAAAGCCAATATTTAATGTCGGCTAAAGTATAAGTTTTACAGTCTTTCTTAGAGCGAAGACCGTCTTCCTTTCATAATATAGTTTAGTTAAACAGTCATCATCCTCTTTTTTTATGACTCAAACAAGTCCCAGCCGGGACCCATTTGGTTTCTCCGCCTGTTGGCCCGTTGCTTAGCGACGCGAGGTAGGCTAGTTCTCTCTCATTCCAGTACATCTTTTTTCCTTCTTTTTTTGGCTTTTATTTCTTCTTTCGTAGGTGTACCGATGACGGAAAGAGTGAGTGGACCGGGGGAAGCCGGATGGAGGAGCGAATGATTTTTAGCCAGACTAGTACTACTAGTTGTTTTTTGTTGGTGGTGGAACAGCATCTGCCGACAATCTGAATTGATCGATAAACTGATCTCTTTCTTGCTCAAGCTGTCGTATATATTTAGCCTTAAAAGGCAATGGGAGATATTCAGTATTTAAAATAGTATCCATTCGTGCTTGAATTACTGTTAATTTAGTTTATACGCCTCTTCCAGGCAGGTAGAGGAATCAGTGGGGTTGGCTGTTGGTCACTGCTGCTGCTGCGAATGCTACTGTTGTTGTTGTCGGGACAATATCAGAAGATTTTTTGAAAGTATCTTCGGGAACTAGATACATTCGATTCAGTAGAGAACTCAACATTTATTACCACCAAATATACCCCCTGGAACTGCAAGGCCAAAGGAATAAGGAATAACAGAACGTGCTAGTCCAAAAAGGTGGATAAATAACAAGGCGGTATTATTCCACCTTTTCAGACCAGCACGTTCTATCTGGATATGAGCAAAGCTTGGCAGTACCCAGAAGCCTGATTTGTTTCTTATGTATCTTCAATTTACAACGCATGGATGGCAAGACTTTGAGTTTGTTATTAAGTAAATTTAAAGCGATTTCGGGAATACAGTTCGCTTGGATTTAGTGTGCATGTCGACCAATAGATAACCATATTTCTGCCTGGTGATGTCGTCGTCGTAAGCGGACATGAATTGTATAGTTTTGGATACGTTGGCCTGGGACGCAAAAGTCAATATTTGACGTTTATCTCTCAAGTTTCTCGACAGTACTTCATACTGAGCGTTTAAAGTGGTATCACGCTGGTTTCTGCTTTGGCAGTATATATTCTGAGTCAATTAAAAAATGGAAATTTTTTTGTGGTGGCCGTGTCTAGTGAACAATTCGGCAATATCGAAGTAGCCACAGCTGCCATTAAATCATTAACCACGAGTATTTTAAGAATATTAGGATTATAGATAACGACGTCCGTCGGTAAGCCTTTATGGAATTTAATTCTATCTTCGTATTTTCCCATCCAGCTATGGTAACAGGAAAAATGCCAATGTATTTCTCGAATTTGCTTGTTGATCATGGAGTCCAAATGATTGATAAATTTCAATAACCAAGAAGTTT
>JAHWFP010041743.1:0-24879 GCA_023313725.1 Lithobius niger | reverse complement strand
TGTCGTTTTGAAGGTTGTTGTTTCGCTGATTTGGCCAGGCCAGTTTTCCTTGTAAGACTGGTTGTAAGGTTTTGGGTTTTGTGCCTTGTAGAAGGGTTTTGACTGCTGCTTGGGTTTTCGAGAAACGTCTAAATGGTGTCCGAGTTTGGGAATAAGCCCCGAAAGAGTGTGTCCGATTCATTAAACGGCTTGTTTCAAAGTTCATGATGAGTCGAGTCATTGAGATTCGATGCAGAGTTCAAAGCATTGTCCCTGAAGAGAAGCTGGGAATTGAAGTGAATCTTAACTAGCTAGTTTATATAATGGACGGTAGCGAAGGACGTTTTTTTGAAGAGTTGGTCAGTATGGAAGTTGGTCAGCTTTACGGACTTGCGAAGGGCATAAAATGCTTCGTAGGTTACCCGAAATGAAGTGGTGATCGGAGATCCGGTGGCCGATGAGGCGAAGGCGGAGAATCTGAAAGAGGTAACTACGCGAGAGGTGAAGCAGGATGCAAAGGGGACAGGCCGGCAACAACAATAGGGTCTTCAGGCGGAGGGCTGGCAGGCGAAGGAGAGGACTGCTTGGGCGAAGGATCCTTCGGTGTTCCCTTGAATCTGGGCATGTGCGGAGACTGCTGCCGGCGAAGGTGGATGAAAACTAAGAACGTCAAAACGAATGTCTCGAAAAGTGAAGGATGAACGGGAAAAACGAAAGCATGTCCACGCCTTGGAGCGCTAGAGGAAAAAAGATAGCTTCCGGCCACACTCGCCGCTTTTATAGGAGGAGTGTACTCACTCATGCGCACTTGGGTTATGCAGCTGGACGGCTCTGAACAACTTTGAAACCTCTAGGGAAAGATGCTTGTGGAAAGGAATGCTAAAATGTACAGATAATGTGTATTTCCGTTTCAGCAACAGAAACAAAATTCAGCCGTCCCTGCCCACTGGGCCGGCAATTTCCTGTTTTTCTGCTGAATCTGATGGTACAAACAAAATTGGGCTACCTTTTACAGTTTTGATGGTTGCCGCCTTTGTGCAAGCCTTTCTTTGAAAATTTAAATTAGTGTGTGGGACTGCTCCTAAACTGTCCATTTTTTTCAGTTCTTAGGGACTGCTTGGTATTCGCTAAATGGTTGTAAAAAAAAAAGTGGTTGGTATTCCTTATCATTGTTAAAGAAAAAATTGTTAAAGTACAATGCTTTTATTTAAACCGTGCCAGAACATACTGATGTAAACAGTACTCTATTGTTTTAAGTTTTTGTTAATTAAATTTTACACTGCAATTCATGAATTTGGCACAAGTCAATCATTTTATAAAGTAATATTGGAACTAATTTGTAAAATAAAATAATTTCTAAAGTAAAACAGAAGCTAGTTTGGAAAGTAAAACGGATACTTATTTCTAAAATGAAACTAAAACTATACTCGAAACTAAAACTGAAACCTTCCAGCCAAAAAGTGAAACTAAAACCTTCACAAGTTGCTGAGATACAGTGGTTGACATCAAGGAGCTTCCGTTCCACAGGAATGCACGTTGGACTTCATGTTCCAAGCCGTGTGTCATCTGACAAATTATTCAAGAAGTATTGGTCTTTACAATTATAGCCAGTTAATAGATGAAGAAAATGAACTTATGGTCTTAATATTTGGAGTAAATGAGCTCAAGGAAGATTCAGTGATATGTTTCCATCATAGAAAAGTATTTTTATGCAAGTATTAACAATTGCAGAACACCTATTGTGATCCTTTATTACTCAACAAGAAAAAAAGGTAAAAAACATAAAGCCTTAGAAGTCTAACACTTGGAAATTCAAAACAATATAATGACAGTATACACATTAATAAGCTCAAATTTAATGGGTTGTCTAAACTAGGGTTGTAAAATTCCGATTAATTGGCTAAACGTTTACCATAAGGTTAAAAAAAGCAATTAACGATTAATCCCCCGTCCCCCAAATAAATTTTTTTTTAAAGTTTAATACTTTTCAGTCCACTCCATTTTTATTGTTCCGTCCGAACACTCTCTTCACGTGATGTCACTTGAAGCTTTGCTACGATGCATTCAAAGGTTCGTTCCACGAAAGAACTCATCGGAGGTCGCAATACTAAAGGATTTTCAAAACGCTCATCGAAAACGGAGCAGTTTATACAAGGTATAAAGGCAGTGAAGTTGAGGACATCATTCACCTCAGACAAGGAAACTGGGACTCCCAGCTTTCGAACGCTACCAAGAAAGCAGCAATTTTTTACTGAAACTTGGGTTTCATATATTAAATTTTTTTGTCTCGGTTTATAAACTGCTGCAGCTTGGAAAATAACGATAATAGTGTGAAACATAATTAACGCGACAAATACGAATCTCTTCTTCCTAGTTTTAGAGTAAATAAGACATCTGGAAAGCCAAAGTGATATTGAGTATGGGTTGAATGTGAAAGGTTGTGTTCAGAATGCTTTCAGAAATTATTTTTAAAAATAAAATTGACCAATATTTTTGAAATAAGGCTGCACCGATACCAACTTTACCGATCAAATACCAATACCGAACCGAATATCCAAAATTGCATTCCCAGTTTTTCGTCAAAGGTGTAGTTTTCTGCAAAAGTCCAATAATTATTAATATATTCAAATAGTAACCCATAGTTAAACAATAGCTAGGAAGATACTCTGTGATTTCCTGAGCAAAACCCCGCGAACAGCATGTCGTAATCTCGAACGGTTCCAAAGTTAACGATATTTTTAGTTGCCGACATCGATACCGCAAATATCGGCAGCCGGAGGTTCGGTTTGTATTAAACGAAAATTACTAAACGTTTAATCGTCAAGAAGACGACGATTATCGTTTAAGCGATTAATCGGCACAGCCCTAGTCTAAACCAACCTCAGCAAACATGTAATGACTCCGATAGTGAAAGCATGCCAGACACGACACTTTTAAACGAAAGCATTACCAAATTAAGTTGTACACCTGTAAAATTGCACAGTCAGTAAAAGAGACAGTTAGGTATGCAAAAAGAAAGGTGACAGAAGCCAGCTGTCAAGTAGTATCTCCAGTTGCCAGGTTTGTAGAACTGTGCGAAAATCGAAACGAAATCGAGTCGATTTTATTACATAGTCAAAATCGTTTCGAATCCGTCCAAATCAAAATTCCAACGAGATTAACGAGATTCTCAACAATTAACCAGATTCCCATCAAGTAACGAGATCCCATGGAGGTAATGAGTTGAATTATTTTCGATTTTGTAAATTTTTTAAAAATAAATACACTAAGGCCATTACAAAAAGAAAAGTTGGTTCTCAGATCCTCCCGCACCGATTTTTTATGGGAAATAAAAAGAAAACAACGCGGCAAAAATAGCAGTTGCAGATCGAAAATTGTGTTAGTGAAAAATGAAAATATAAAATTATCATTTTTGTCATTAAATAATTTTATGGACACATGGTAAGCAGAATTACGAGGCAGTGTTCTTTGTTTAACCCAAAATAAAAAATAATTCCCAAAAATGTACGGAAAATAGGGCCGAAAAATAAAATTCCGCCTGCCCGGATTTCATGAAAAAAAGTGCCCGAGGACCACCTTTCTTTTTTTAAGTGGCCTAAATAAAGTTTAACATAAAAATTAAAATCAAGTAGAACTTTAACTTTAGTCAAAAATGTGTATCGTTTTATTTGGCAACTAAGTACGGTACAATGCTAATCATTGCTAAAATAGTGTAGCCATTGCCTTAAAATTACAATAGTAAGATTTCATTTTAGACTCCAGTAATAAGTTTAACAATCAAATAAGGGCCAATAATTAGCCAAACTTACACAATATATGAAGTAAATTTGACTAAATAAAATCTACGGATGGTGCTATTCAAAGGGGGGTGGGGGAAGGTGGAAGCTTGCTTTCTAACTTTGTGTTAATACCAAAGTGTAGTTTTACGCAATAAGTGAACACACAATTCAAAGTTTAGTTCACCAAGTATTGGAGTAACATCAAGTTAGAAGGCAAACTTGACAATTTTTTCAAAGGCTAGACCTTATTGATACAAATTGAAACACAAAATAGTTTAAAATTGAAAAAGACAAAAATTAACTTTCGAAATCGAATAATAATCGAAATCGAGGTGTTCTTCCCCAAAATCGATCAACATCGAAACAAACCCAAAATATTAAAACTGCACACACAGAGTTGTAGATATTCTCACACATTACTGTCAACTGCTGACACTACCAGAGAAGCCTGTTCAGACTTGCTGATCTTGCTACGCTCATTTCTGATCTAAAAAATGTTTGTGCAATTGGTGCTGACTAAGAGGTACTAAAAATCTTGACTTTAGTTCGTCAGACCTGGACAAAACAAAGAGCGACTCAAGAGTTTGAAGTTTCGGGATATATGGTCACGAAATTGCGTGCTTTGAAAAAAAAATGGCTTCATTCTGGCTGAACCCGCTAAGAATCGTGGTAAAACACTTCTTGAAGTAACAGAGGCAGCTGTGAAGCAGTTCTACAGGGTATGACGAGATTTAGATTGGGGGTTTGAATAATATCTCTGTAATGTGTGGTGCAGTGGCAACCCGGACCACTGCACTGTGACTGAGGTTGGCGCTAATGACCAAGCTGTCGACGCGCTATTAAGCCTCAATTCCCCACTCTACAGAGATGACAAATTTTTCGCATCTGCCCAGGGAAAAAAAAAAAGTTTGTTTCCATCAAGAGTGTTGGTATGGACGAATCCACAAGCAAAAGCGACTCTTACTAGTTAACCTGAAAGAACTGTATGAGAAATTCAAGGCTAGACATTCTTTAAAAGTATGTCTGTCTAAATTCTGTTTGTTACAGCTCCCTTGGTGCGTCACAGTTACAGCTAAAGGTATGCATTCAGTTTATGTTTGCGAAATACATTGAAAGTTACTGACCGCAGCATTACCAGAACATCTAGACTATAAACAATTGCTTCAACATGCATTTTGTTCTCGTGACTGCATGCTTCACAGATGTGAGAAATGCCCTGGCCGAACAAAACTACGTCAAGTCATTGAACAACATTTTGAAAGGAATGACATTGATATGGAGGACAGCAGTGCCTACAAACGGTTTAAGTATAAAATATAAAGCATAAACAAGAAGAATCCCGCACGGCGAAAGTCCAGATGGACAAGAAAAATGCTGTGGAAACCATCAACTATCCTATGGTTTTGCGCAGGGTCAGGCGACGTTTAAAAACACCAAGGGAGGGCACACATCTGACATCGTCAGATAGAGCATTCCACGCTCTGACCACTATGACACCAAAGAAAAACCTCCGTATCCACCCGACATCGCCGAAGAAACAAAGTACGAGGTTCAGCAAACCTATCCACCCGAAGGATCAGGAGCTTCCTCCAGTTGATGTCAATGAGTCCGCTCAGGAGCTTGAAGACACAAATTAGATCAAGATTTTGTCTTTGATCAGTAAGCGTATCCAATCCACGCAAGCCCAGCCGATTCTCATACTCAGAATAACGTAAATTCCAAAACATCCTTGTAAATCTTCTGTGCACTGCTTCAACGTTCCTAATGTCCTCCAGCAGATACAGGGACCAGACACGAGAGCAGTATTCTAAAGGAGGTCTGACCAAGGCTTTATAAGCCGGCACTGACACCTTCCATGATATTGTAGAAAGTGTCCACCGTAAAAGACCAAGGGCCTGATTAGCCTTGGTAGCCACAGCTGCACACTGATTAGCCCGCTTTCCATTCGCAGAGACAATCACCCCCAAATCTTTTTCAGTCTGCACCACATTGAGGGACACTCCACCAATTTTGTAAGGAAAAGCCTGCTTTCCTGGCCGCTAGCCAATACGCAGGATGTGGCATTTCGCAATATTCAGCGACATCATGGCACCTTTGGATCCACGACGGCAAAACCAAACTAATCACATTAACAACAACTATGCAAGATTTTGTTTCAACTCACTGCTCTGCAGCAGGTAACATTATGACGCACTATGATACTGCTAAATCTTATGCTAACTATTTAAAGAAACTGAAAGATGATATTCCAGTGGGCATGGAGCAGGCATGCAGAGAAATACTCTTTTGTTTGCCAAATGCTGTACAGGGATTTCACTGGGATACAGCTCAAGCCACTCTGCATCCGTTTGCTATTTATTTTCGTAAGCAGGACACAGACAACGAAGATTCAACTCTTGAATGTTTGGGTTTATGCATTACTGTATTAGTGACGACCGTGACCACATGGCAACTACAGTCCATACATTTTTGACTGTGGTGATGATTCGTCTGATGACAGAAATTCTACCCTACTTAAAGAAAGTTCATTACTTCAGTAACGGAGCTAGTGCCCAGTACAAAACTACAAGGGTTTTCTTAATCTTTGTTTCCATCAGCAAGATTATATTGGTGTACAAGCCGAATGGAATTTCTTTGCGACCTCTCATGGCAAAAGCCCATGCAATGGCATTACGGGAACTGCAAAAACAGTAATTATAATTTTGGTGTACAATTAAATAAATGAATAGAAATACTGTAATACCGAATCCATTTCTTCTGTGAACGATTCTCTGTTCGGATTGGACTGGAGACATAAAGACAAGTGCTGTACAGTGAAAGCAATTGTCTAGAAGGGGCAGCTGAGCAGGTGCTATTCCACTGGCTGTTAGTTGCTGTATCCTTCCTTGCCGATTGTGGAGAGGGAGGACAAAATATTGGTCATCGTTTACGACGGTTAATTTGGCTTCACAATGATGCAGAACTAATTGCACAATGATGCCAACTATGACTTTGGCAAAATACTGCAATTTATAAGGTAATTTTGTGCTGTGCAAAGAGCCTTGAAATTGATTATAAGCTAACCTTGAAAAATCTTGAAAAGGAAGGCCTTGAAAATGTTCATCTGTTGCGTACGAACCCTGAAATGGACAAAAGACAAGATGAAGGCAATTTCTTCTTAGTATCCCAAAATGAGGTTACGGTTCATTCATTAGCACTAAAAAGCCAGATTAGAAAAGGGTAAAACAGTTTCGGGTACGAGAAGCCACCACAAATGTGTGCCTGTGAACAATACTGATCTGAAGATATTTATTCTGTCCTTTGATAAAAGTGAAGTTAGTTAACAAGTCAGTGTTACTGGCTCAAAGCATCTGTTACGAATAAACGTAGACGATTTACATCCTTGAAGATACGTTGCTGTTGTCTACGATGGCGATTGGTATATTGGCCTCATAATTGGTGATGATGAAAGTGAAGAAGAGGTGCATGTAAATTTTATGCACAGCAGCAAAGCAACAAACGTATTGGTTATTGGCGTGACCTGGAAGAAACGACACATGCAACATTACGTTTATCTATGTTTTGTGTGTCGTACCAGCGCTAACAGTTCATGGTAGCAGTGGACAGCAGTACTGTTTAGAGGAGGAGACAGTCAAAATGATTCTTGACCATTTCCAAAACTATAAGGAAAGAACCTAATTGTAAATATTGTCTTCTCGTACAAACATTTTCAATGTTTTGAACATTATGAACGCTGTCAGTGCAGCAAATTAGTGAGTGAATTACCTTTACATCTGAAAATTTTACTGCCCACAATATGTAAAATGTAATGTGTTCTTGTGCCTTAAAATTTAAATTTACAGCCATGAGTGCTACATTTAGGCCTCGCAAAAAAAAATGTTTGGTTTACGGGCGAGTTTCCAAATTGAAGCACCAGGCAACCAGGCATTTTATTTATTTTTTTTGTATTTAACTAACCACATTTCTTTGTCATGTACCAAGCTTAAAGCTGAAAGAGTATGTAGTCAGCCTAAAAAAATTATTATATTGCTAATATGTTATTTATGTCATCAAGTATTCAAAGTTTTTTTTAGTTTTTGTCTAATAACTTCGTAGTAGTATGAGCTAGAGGTTTGAAATTGACACCATTGAAAAGCTCGTTTCGAGGCGGTTAAAATGGTGTATTGGAATGTCAAAAACGGTCAATACTTGGCGAAAATGTGCTTTTTAGCGGCTGAACGATGATTTAGATAAAAAGTTTTGACCCGCGATAATTTAAAGCACCCGCACGCGCCTGTAAACCAAACAATTAACTTTGCATGGCCTTATGTTAATGATTTTATTGTGCAGTCTTTAGTAAACGCATCGTACTTTAACAATTTATTTCTCAACAATGATGCGGAGTGCCAACAATTTTTTTTCTTGTCGTTCACTTTAAACATTCCCTAAGACTGAAAAAAAGGACAGTTTAGGCGCAGTCCTACATGCCAATTTTAATTGTCAAAGAAAGGCTTGCACAAAGGCTCTACCAACCAAACCGTAAAAGATAGTCGAATTTCATTTGTACCATCGGATTGAGCTCACAAAAATACCTCTTTTGAAACCAAGTGTCGTACCTTTGAAGGTATAATGTAAAGAGTTAAATCCAAAATTGTGTAAAAAAGCACTAGTGTTAGCCCTAAATTTGCATATTTTCAATAATTAATACCTCTGCAATTATTGATCGTAGAAGTGCAAACTTTTCCAGAAGTTCGTCGTTCATACAAACTTGCGTGCCAAAAAAAAAAAGAAAAATGTGTGTGGTGGTGTGGCGGGGAGGTCTGGTTTATCTGATGTGGAATCACCTTAAAGAGGTTCACTGTAGTCAATAAAGTACGTATATATTAAAAAAAAAAAGTAGATAAAAACTGCAGTAAACACGAAACACCGTCAGTTTACAGATACTGTTCCTTTACAGATACATGTCTTGAGCTGACATTTTTGTCACAGTAAAGAAAAATAAAAGAGCATTGCTATACCAAGTTAATTGCCGGAAGGGGTATCGTTATGATTGGGTGAAACTGTAGTGCTTGCCTTTTTTGTGTACACTGCATGAATAAAAATTAAAACCTAAGCCCCTTTACTATTCAACCGAAAAACATACATCCATAGCTTAACCGAATACAGTACAAAATGGAGTTAAACTTCTTTGGAAGGAATGGTTTCAACTGAAATCTAACTACAAGCTGTTTAAAATGCCGCAAACCACAAGTCTGTAGCTTTTGTGGTTCAAAAGTAATGAAAAATTCAAGTTCGACATGCAATTTTGCACTCCAACAGCTGCATCAGGAGTGCAACGTGCGATTTTGGGGTGCAATTTGCCCTGTGCATCCGAATATTTCGACCCCTGATGCCATTTCTTTTTAATTCTCGTCAAAAAATCGAGGCCCGAGGACCAACTTTTTTTTTTTGGTTTTATGTGGCCTTGTCTGCACACACAGATTCCTTGCATGGTGGCATTCCTGTCCATGTTCACGTTTCAGTTTGACGTACTTTCCAGCTCAATTAAATTTTCATTGTTTTGGCCTGAAAATGGTGCTGTTTGCAACACTTTTTCTGAGTTGCCTTTTCTATGTGTTTTCACTGTAGCACTTATTATTTGTAACTTTTTTTTTTTTACCATAGATAGTGTCTCATTTCATACCTAAACTTGAGGTTTACCAAAGAACATGCTTCTGGTACACCGTTGAGCTAAAATAAACAATTAGTGCCCCTTTGTGCTTCTAGGAATTAGAAAAATTGGACGCTGATGAGATCATGGCAAAGCAAGTAGAGCAGTTAGATCGTGAACGCAAAGAACTGCAGTCGAAGCTGAAATCTCAGGAAAAAAAAGTGGATCACTTGGAGCGTGCCAAGCGTCTCGAGGAAATTCCTCTGCTCAAGGTGAGGATCGAAGAAAAGCTGGTCCAGGACCGCAAGTTCTGGGAACAGCAAGAACAAGAACGCATCACCCAGCTGTTGGAAGAGCGACAATTAGCGCTGCAGCACAGAGAACGTCTTACCCGCATGAAAGACGACAAAGAGGAGTTCCTCGAGAAGCTTCGTGCTTCTCGTATGTCCGTGTATAAGGTAAGATTACATTTTACTCATATTTTTGCACCTGTAACTTATAAGCTGACAGGATTCCACAAAGAAACTGTTAAAAACGTTGGAAGTTTTGACCATACCTTATAAAGCATAAACTTTGCAGCATTCGTCGCTTGGCCATTCAGAAATGAGGAAAATTGTAATCTACAAAATTTTAAAAAAAGTTTGATTAATAGTCGTTTACTTCTTACAGCAGTCCCCATGCAACGATTTAAACCAGCAGCTAGGCTCACAGAACTGTGGATGTAATAGATCGGGGGGAATAGGGGGGACGAAACGCATGCCTCCACCGTGTTTAATGATGCCCACACTGCTGGTTTGGAAATTTCAAATTAACCTAATTTTACCTTGTTTTTGTAACACTCGCAATGCTACTGGGTCTTGGCAAGGTCACCAGAATTTAAATTTTATTATTTATTTTTCCAAACTGACTTTGTTTGTCCATTAGAATAGGCAACAAGCATCCAAATCTTTGCACAAAAGCACTGCAGTGGATTGCTGTACAACAAGAGCTCGGTTGTAGTCTTCTTTGTGCTCTGAAATATCTTTGTGGGACCGATTAGGGTTTTTGCTGAACAATTTAACCCTTTCCTTCACGTGTACGCTTTTCTACGCTTCTTCATGATTCTACAAACATATGCATTTTTACGCGTCTCGTGTCTTGCACTTCTAATTACTCAAACATAAGTTTTAAGCAGTTCAGTTACATTTTTTACGTCATGATATTGAAGCTGCCCGTGGATATTTTAGAATTAAAAATGAAAACTTGCAACCAGTTGAAATGTTGCAGTATAATTTTCTACTGTGATGCACAATTGTGGAGAAACTGACAATTTTCACGAGGAAATGGGGTTGAAAGTTCTCGTAAATATCTGTGAAGTAAAGGATTAAGCATTTTGTTTGAAATTAGCAGCATTCAAAAGCTCTCGAATGATGTATTAAGTCATCAAAATTGGTCAATTACACTGTACTTAGTGACAGGTTATCACTAAGTAGGGATTTGCGATAATTGAAAAATCCAAACCTAGTATGCATCTTGTACTCGAATCCGGTAAAAATGTGATAGCTTCGCCAATTTTTACCCGAAGACATTCCAATAAACCAAATCGGGTTCAGACAAAACCTGGAGAACCTGAAAATCTAAGAAAAACGAAAATGTAGCCAAGGTCTCCGGGAAAATTCAGGGAAAACTGGAATTCTTTTGAAAATCAAGGAATAGACAGGGAAATTTAAATAAATGCCTTTGTGTCAGATCTGTAAGTTCCATTGAATTAGTAGATCGAAACAAAATCCTAGGCTAGTAGCAAAAATTCTAATTTGTGCTCTAATACTTTTTAAGTATTTTCGATTTCGATGTAATTTCAATAAGACAAATCTTAGGCTAGGCTAGTGCCAATATCTGTGATGAAAATGCTTTTAGTCCCATCTGGACTAGTCTCTAAACAGCTATTTTCTGGGATGTTGGGATTATTTTCGTTCCATCACCTGGAAATTGTCATTAGATGCACCTAGAAAACCTGGAAATGTCAGGGAAATTGAAAATTAAATAATTGTCTGAACCCTGCAAATTTTTCTAGAACCTTTCCAGTGATGTAAATTAAAAGTCATTAGCTCAAACGAGTTTTTTTTTAGTTATGTCCTTAAATCTGGAAAACCTTTTTTACTCATTAACCCAGGCAGTCTGTTAAGCAGTATTATAGTTGTTGTCACAACAAATTTAAAAAGAAACTTGACACAGCTTAAACTGTTCAGGAAATACTCGATTCTAATTACAGGCTAGTGTAGGCACTAAAATTATAACAATAGTTAATTTAGTCCCTGTGTTGTAGGACTAAAGCAGTGCAACAATCGGTTAAAAATGAGCATTGATAAAATTGGAATTCTAAACAATGCACTAATGTGGACAGCAAGAAAAATTCAAATTTTAGAAGAAGTTTTATTTGTGTAAAAAAAAAAAGACTTTTTACAAATATGTGAGGAAACAGATGTTAACTTTAAATCAGGGGAAATATCATTTAATATTTTCAACAAAAACTGTATCAACGCGCAAGAACATTGTTTCATCTGACGATTGTTTTCTTCTTACTTGTCAGGCTAAGCAGGCTGAGTTTGAAGTTCGTTTACAAGAGGAACGCAAAAAGCGACTGCTTGCACGGAAGGAAGAGCGAAAGAGAGAACGCAGAGAGAAATTTGAGAAGGAACGTGCCGAAGAAGAGCAACGCAAAGAGGAGGAGGCTATGAAACGGGGTAGGTACATAACATGTGGGAGGCTGCACCATTGTGCTAAAACGTGGATTCCGATAATCCGATAGTGGTCCGATGTTTAAGAAAGTAAAGTGAAACTAAAATACAGGTAAGTATTTTAGGATAAGTAAAAAGACTAAAAACTATTTTTTAAGGGGTAAAACCCCTTTTTTCATAGAGTCAAAAATAATGAGGAGGTTCTCACAAATAAAATTTAAAGTTTCTGTAGGTCTAAAATTTAGTACCCAGATTACTTCAAATACCGATGGTACGGACGATTTACTTTGGTTTTCGTTCATTTTCACTTACGTTTTTGTAACGCAGCACCAAAAGTGTTCCAGTTATTTGAAAATAGCAAATTTTCGAATACCCATACTGGCATTCTTCCTGAGGCTTGGGCAATGAGACGCACATGCACCAGCTGTCCTACTTCCACAACGAGCGTGATTATTTAAATTCCTCCCCCCTCCCCCTTCTTCATTGTATCAACTTTCCAGGTTGCTGCTGTCAAGCTCCGTGTGTGTCGCTGTAGCAGCTGTAATAGGGAGAAACTTCTTCCACTTCGTCTCCAGTTTTTCACACAGTTCGGGGGTCACAATTTTATTAAATTCATTAGAGGCAGGGTCTTGGACATAAGCTCATAAGCTGCACTGTTTTATCCTGGCAGTGCTGAATAGCAATTGCCTTCAAGGCGCAGAGGTTTGCCTCTTTGAATGTGTTGGATTTTAGCATCACTCTTGTTCCTTCCCAGTCAATCTCGTGCCTCATTCTCAGTCTTGAGGATGGCTACTGCGCTTCATTTGTCTCTCACGCGAAAGCCACCTCTAAGAGAGAGACAAAAGAAGCGCAATAGCCATCCACAGACTGAGAACAAGGCACGAGATTGACTGGGAAGGAACAAGAGTAATGCTAAAATCCAACACATTCAAAGAGGCACACCTCCGCGCATTGGAGGCAATTGCTGTTCAGCACTGCCAGGATAAAACAGTGCAGCTTATGAAGGTCCAAGACCCTGCATTTAAACAAATAATAAAATTGTGACCCCGAACTGTGTAAAAAACTGGAGGCGAAGTGGAAGAAGTTTCTCCCTATTACAGCTGGTACAGCGACACACACGGAGCTTAACAGCAACATCCGGGAAAGTTGATACAATAAAGAAGGTGGAGTGGGGGAGGAATTTAAATCGTCACATTCGTTGTGGAAGTAGGACAGTTGGTGCGTGTGCGTCTCATTGTCCAAGCCTGAGGAAGAATGTCATATAGGCATTCGAAAATTTGGTAGTTCGAAGTAACTGGAACACTTTTGGAGCTGCGTTACAAAAAAGTAAGTGAAAATTAGTAACCAGAAGTTAATTATTGGCGCATCTGTCCCAAAATGATTTAATAAAAATGATGGCTCATCGATGTTTTAACATCTGCTGCCTAAAACCGACGCCGATGCTCTAATGACCGATGTAGCCAAAAAAAAAGGCTGCTTTTCGACGTCCGATGGCAACATCGGTCCATCTCTAACCATGCGGAACTGTTTGTTTAGAAAGTTTACAAAACTGAGATGGTTATGGCCATTCTCCGTAAAAATAAAAAAAAAACTTGAAAATTGGTGAAAACACAAGATTTTATTACAGTATTTGAGTCTGTTTAGATTGCTCAATATAAGTAAGGCTGTACCGAACCGAACAAACATGGCCGAACAGAGGGAAGTCGCTTCAGTGTTTGGCATTTCAACTTCTAGTTGACAGATTTTGATGTTGGCAGATTTTGATGTTTGAATACACCATTTTGAAGGATGTTTAGCTGTCTTTCCGATGGTCCAAACTACATTTCCTAGCTCTAACCGTTCAAAAGTTATGACGGAAAATGGACTGGTGGAGGAGACTTCTTTTATGCTCAATCCAAGTTTCCACATCTGTGCTCTTACAAGTCCATATGAACATACCGCTTGTGTTCAGAAACTTTTACTTTGAAAAATATAATCTTTGTGACCTGAGTTGTGTTACATTTTATTTACAGGTTGATTGGTTTGATACGTTTTTGTTCTGTTCGGAAGTGTTCGGTGTTCAGCTCGTTTAACGTTTGTTAGGTTCTGTTTGGTACAATTAAAAAAAAAATGTGTTCGGAACAGCCTTAAATATAAGTAAGCCTAGAGTGATACCAATACTGCGTCAGATTGGTTGCCAATATTTGTCTATCAGTATCGGCAACTTTCACAAAAAAAAACTGCAACCATTCGACGTTACAACATGCGATTCGCGGCGTTTTGCTCAGGTAATTAACGAGTATGTTCATACCTATCTTTTAACTGTTGGTTACTGTTTAAAAATAAAAATTATTTTAATAGTTACTGGACTTAATGAAGAAAATTACACCATTGATATAAAAAAAATTTGGAGATTCAAATTGGTTATCTGTACTGGTATCGGATCGGCAAATTTGTAAACTGGATCTGTATCTGTGTCGGAATGGTAAACTTGTTATTACTGCAGCTGTAAATATAAGTAATTCTGCTCAAATGATCATACTTTCTGCCATAAAAATAAACCACATTAGTTTCTTAAAACTTCTCTGTTACATCACCAAGAAATGCTGGGGATTTGAGTAAAATAAAATATGTTACTAAGGCCATTAAAAAAAGAAAAGTTGGTTCTCAGGCCCTCCCGCACCGGTTTTTTGACGGGAAATAAAAAGAAACGACGCGGCAAAATAGCAGTTACAGGAACAAAAATAGCCCTCCGCGTGGAAAAATAGCCCTCCGCACGGATTTCTTGAGAAAAATGCCCGAGAACCAACTTTCTTTTTTTAACTGTGCCCCTAAATATTTTATTTATTTATTTATTTCTGTATGTTCCGTACACAAGGTACAATATAAAGGATATAAAAAACAAAAAAAGTTGATAAAAAAAAACATTGAGGGCAACTACAGCTCAGGGAAAGAAAATTAGGACAACAGACTATCCTCAGCATCTTGCAGGACTGCCATGCCTGAACATGGTGGTGAGCACGTTGCCGTAAAATTGCTAGGTCCCTTGGTTGTTCGAACTACACACCAGCCACCAAGTGACAGTAGTCCTTTTGCAACAGTGCTCCCAAGCCAAAGCCCCAGCTTTCGGGACCACTCCGACAAGTCTTCACCAGCTGATTGGTCGAGGCCAAAATCGTTCTCCACAGGGCAGCCTGCTTCATCAGCACTGCAAGGTCGAGCGTGAACATTTTGCCATCACGACAGGCTTGATGGTTGTGACAGTGTCGAGAAAGGTGTTGAACCCTCTTAATCGCACCGTGATAAACGACAGCAAGCTCTTTCATGGTTGTTTTCTGGAAGTCGACAATAGGACTCATTAGATGCCACGATAATTGTCACTGGTGGTGGGGTCAGCAGTCGTCCTTTTCAAAATCGGTGTTACAATAGTCCTGGTAGCAGGCTCTGGGGAATGAGCATGAGCAAGCGAGGCAGAAAGGATAAGGGCAATAAAACTATGAGCCACAGGGCCAGCGAAGCGAAGATGTTCTGCATTTAGCCCATCAGGGCCAGCGGCCTTGTCCCTCTTCATGGCAAGTAGCAGATGGCTAACCTTGCCAGAATTAATTTCTGGAGAGGGCGGGCATTCTGTCCTACGACTGGAATCGGTGGCGCTAATATCGCTGGCAGTTTTGTCCTGCACTGTTTCGGTGAAGATATTTTCGAACCTACACTTCCACATGTTACAGATAGCACTTGGGCCATTAGCTCCATCGACAGTATCGATGGAAGATCTCGTAGCTCACCCAGTCCGTCGAACAGCTGCCCAGAAACCAACATTGTCACGTGCGAGAAGCGTATCCTGTAGTGCGGCTGCTCGGAGCGGCACGATCGTTCAATCAATCGGCACCAGCGCAGAGCATTCTTGAACGTCCGTCTAGTGTCGCGGCGTGCTTCGTAACTGGCTCCCGTTTCGGGCTTACCATCACGAATCCAGGTGGAATGAGCTTGCAAGTGGGCAGAGTAGAGGCCTTTGATGTGGTCATTCCATCCAGGTATTCGGCGTGCGCCATTGGTGGTCGGGTGACTAGGCAGCGTCTGGTGGGCCGCCTCCGTAAGGACAGCAACAATTAGGGCTGCCTCTCTGTCAATGTCTTGACGGTGAGCATGTAATTCGCACCTATTACCTCTACAAGTCAATCCATCAGATGCTTCAAAAAGCATGAGAGCGTTTGAAACATGATCAGCATATGCTCTTCTATGCTCAATTGTTAAGTCCCTCCAGCGTATTTTAGTGTGGTTTACCCGTGATATACCCAAGGTTGGCAGCTGGGTGTCAGCAGATGGTGAAGCGAACAGCAAGCCCAAGGCGATACCTAATGGAAGATGAGGCGATACCTAATGGCGATACCTAATGGAAGGTGAGGAAGATATTAAGGTTAGGACATCCGATCTCGGGATTTTTGGGATCAAAATTGGGCTAAATTTTTGTAAGAATATGTTAACATGTACTCTTATTTCGTGAATTTCAGATTACTGTCATAAAATATTAACGACAAAGGAAAAAATACGTTGAACAATTTCCTCGCTTACCCTTTCCTCTCGTTTAGACTCTATTCTTGCAATTAATAACAGCATCTAAAATCTAGGCTGAAGTTGGAACTGAACATTTTTTCATTGACCCTTCAACGCTATCAAAAAAATGGATAAAAATTAAGGCTCGGCCAATACCAACTTTGACCGATCCGATCCCGATACGGTTCAATGCTACATCACCGATACTGATACTTCAGTGCATTACTTCCAATAAACTTAATGTTTCTTCCATGTTCAGAAACAAAGTTTAATGAACAATTCCGAATCTCAAAGCTCTACGAGCAAGCATCTTGCTGTTTTTTTTTGGAACCTGTTTTTCGTTTTTGTTAAATAATTTAAGAACTACTGAAGCTATTGCTCTGAAATTAGCACCATTGGAAAGCTATCGAAAAAACGGTTAAAATGGTATATTGGAACATCAAAAACGGACAATTTTTGGCAAAGATATCGCAAAAACCGATATTTTACCAAAACAACCGATGCCAATATCGGTATCAACCGAGCCCTAATAAAAATAAAATGTATCTTTGGAATTCGCCTTTTGCTTGCTTTGGCTTCAGAAAGTGAAGTAAAGTTAACTCGCAACTAGCGGAGTCGCTCGCTCATTCCGCGTCGTCTCGCTACGCTCGAGGAGCTTTGATGCTGCAACTCTTGTGCTGCTGACAGACATTCCATTTAATTTGCCGCTTAATTTGCCGTTCGGTCGGTAGATGGCATCTTATGTTCGCGCTGCTGGCCGTTGCGTTCCGGGTGCAGCTACTATCTCAGCGGGCCTTGGCTGCTTACTCTTATAATTTGCCGTTCCGTTGGTAGATGGCGGAGATGGCATCGTACGTCCTGCTTGCTGCTGCAGATGACTGCGTTGCGGATCTTGTGTAGTTATATGTTTAGATTACAAATACACAAAAAAAAACATATTAGGCCGCTTAAAAAAAAAGAAAGTTTTACTCCTCTCCTAAAATACTTACCTGTATTCTCTGCTTTCCATGTTTGGAAATGTTTTCCGTCCCAAACCATTAAACTTATTGTGCTCTAGGTTCATGCCTCCGCCCTCCCCGGAGCCCATAGTCCTACTAGGCCGAGCTCCTTTCTCCCGCATCACAGTTTGTTTGGGACGCGACACGGAGTGGTTGCACGTTTTCCGTTTCGGACAATTTATATGAATACAGGCATTAGGAAACTCATATCTTGCCCCGGGAAGAGTGGTAGGAAGTGTGGACATCGATTAAATCCGGCTGATCAACATCCGTTCTGCAGATCGTGCAGGATTTGGGACTTTGTGACAATTCAATGCGATGTATGTGCGTTGGTGAACCCCGACCTCGTGGGTGACATTACAGCACCGTGGCAACGATCGGCCGATCGCAAAAGACAAAGGAAACTTAAAAAGGAGAGGGAGGCTACTGCGGCAGCGAAATCTAGTGCAATTATGGAGCCACAAGACGACGTTTCAGTGCCTTCGGGAACAACCGGGCATTCTGATTTTGACGGCCAGGTTCCTGACAACCCGCCATTAGTCCAGGAAATCGACGTGACGGAATTTATTGCGAGCTCTGTGGCTTCCGAATGTGGGAAAATTATGGAAGAAAATGCGAAATATCAGGCAGAGAGTGCAAAACAACAGGAAATTATCATCAATAAGAAGGTGCTTTCGACGTTTGAACTTTATTTTGGCGATGCCGAGGAATTTAAAGAGAAATTAAAACAGCTCACGGTGCCGACCCGACTGGAAACGACTGGATCGGTAAGCGTCGAACAAAGGGAGCAGTTTGAAGCGGGAAACGACAACGTAGTCATACCCCACAGTCGTCACCACCACGTTTATGCGACAAGCTCAAACGTAAGGCTGTTATTAATGTTGTTGTGTCGCCGAAACGCCGTTGTGTTAGTGACGTGGTGGATAAAACGACTGGTGCGGCTTGCTCGGGTCGCCCCCTATCGGCGGTCGCCCAGTCGTTGTCGCGAGACGGCAGAGACGATGCTCAACCTCCGTGCACAAACGTGTCGGGGGGAGGGAGCATGGCGGGGAAGCTGACGCTGTCGCCCAAACAGTCGGGCGGGCAGTCGTCGACGATGTCGCTGTCGGGAGGCCAACAAGCGCCTTCGGCGAGTGCACGATTGATCCCGTCAGAGCGTACACGTGCGCTACTACATTCATATGATGACTGGAATAAAGTAAATCTGCCTTTAGGAGTAAACCAGCCATTGGGAATTAATCAGCCAATTGGATTTAATCAACCAGTAGGGACCAATCAACCTTCAGGATTTAATCAGGCTTTAGGAATTAATCGCCTTTGGGAGTTAGTGAAAATCAGTGGGGGAGCCCAGTGGCAACACAATTTAGGGTACCCACCGTGGCAACAACAGTGGGGTTGGCCACAGTACCAGTGGGCTCCCAATTCGAGTTGGAGTCAACCATGAAATGGGCAGCCTCCGCTCCCGCTCCCACCTCAGGAGGGGGGGGGGGGGCACGGAGGGGTGTGCTGAAGTAATTGATGAAAACCCTCAGGACTTGGGCCTAGTGCCCGAGACTGGGGTGGTGATAGAATGAGTGAAGTTAACATGTTGGTTAAGGAGCTGAACCCCACGGGGGATGACATGGAAGAGACAGGGGTGCATAAAATTCTAAAAGGACAAAATTTCCCACGAAATTTTCCCACAGATTTTTTAAATTTCCACAGCCTTTCACTATTAAGCAAGCCATTTTACAGTGAATTTCCTCAATTCTCTGCAATTTCCCGCGAACCTTGTTCTAGCTTTCTGGCATATTCTGCACCCCTGGGAAGAGATTAAGTGGAAATGGGTAGTGGGGGAAGTAAATGCATCATTACCCGAGCTATTCTGCCCCAGAGTAGCACCGTCAGTGCCAGCAGCAGGGGAACCCCCTGCATTCTCATTCGCAAACAAGGACAGGATCATGAAAGACCCTTTGAACCTTCCACAATCCCAGATGCTGTTCAGACAGTTATTAGTGAATGGTGGAACACTGAGGGAGAAAGGGAGAGTTCTGTCGGCATCAGGGCCTCTCCCCCCACCCGATTTGTCTAAAGGTACTTTCTTTTTCACAACCACTAATGCAGGAGCACCAAATTAACCAGATACAAGACTTTTGAAGAGACAGAGTATGTTCCGGCCACAAGTAACATGGAAAATTGGAAATGGATTCATCACTACAAAAGCCGGCGATGTTCAAATTCAACGTGTCGCAATTTGAGGAGGCGGAGAAGGTTTTGAGGGCCAGTTTGAGGGCCACTTCTACTGCGGATTTAGTGTATGCAGCGGCCAATGCTAAGCTAAGGTCGTTCCTAGAGGCCCCACCTGATGTCAGAGACATTAAGGAAGTTGAGGACACAGTGAAGCTCATTCGTAAAGCATCTGAATATCACTCGGATGCCATCAATTGGGGTACGAGGTCATTGTTTAATTCTGTCGTGCATCGGTGTGACGCGTACCTGAATGGAGCGAACATTGGGATGTGCAAAGACACATTGAAGAATTTAAGATTATTGGCTATACACAAGTCCAGTCATCTTTTCAGTGGCCAGTTGTTGACGATCGCCCAGGAGGTGAGGGACAAGATCAAGCCTCAATATCAAGGGACTCCCCGGATGCGTGGTCTCAACACCCACAGGGGCTTGGTGGTACAGCGGCCCTTTCGAGGGGGCGTCGGCACTTCGTCAGGAACGGGGGTGCCAACGGAGGACAAGGTTGGCAAGCGACTGCCACCAGACCACCAGCGAACACGGGCAGGGGTCAAGGAGGATGTGGTTCCTTCCCTAGCATTAGAGGAAACAGGAGGCCACCCATCACAAGGAACTGACTGGGGAATGCAGTACTCCCCCCCCCCCCCCCTTCATGACCAGGTGGGTGGGAGAGGGAGAGTATAGCGACACTGGAGGAAGTGGAACTTCTGGAAAAGGAGCGGTGGAGGTGTGCCAGGAAGGAACCCGGGGTTTCTTCAGCCCGGCGAGGGTAGTCCCCAAGAAGAACGGGGGAAACAGATTAATCTTCAACCTCACCCATTGAAAATTCCATAACGGCTTCTACCTTGAAAGTTCGTCATTCTTGATACTTGATTGTTGAAAACAGATTGTTACGCACAATTTCTGAATCAAAATACTGTACCAGTATTCTTGCAAATTTTCAACAATGCTACAATGCTAAGGGGCGCTTTATAAAACTTGGATATCCTCCGGGACTCCTAACCAGGATGATGAAAAAAGGGCTTTTAACGAAGGGACAAAAACGACCTACTGTGCAGGATGATGTGACAAAGACCAAAAAAGTCGGAATTACGTACCTAAAAGGAACGAGCGAGAGACTGAAGGGAATTTTAGAAAGAAGAGGCTTCAAAACCTTTCTCAGGAATGACAACAACCTGAAAGATGCTCTCCTTAAGAAGAGAAAGAAGGTGGAGAATGGGAGTGACCAAAATGAAGTGTTAGCTAGAGTTACAAATACGAGAGAAGGTGTATATTGTGTGCCATGTGATGGGTGCGATGCTGTTTATATAGGTGAGACTAGGAAGGGCGTCCGAACGAGGGTAGGACAGCATATGGATGACACGAGGAATGAAGTGTATAGCAACAGTATCGCTATCCATCACATGATGACAAAGCATGATATTGGCTGGGGAAGAACTACTACACTTCTAAAATCAAATGTCCCACATGATAGGCACTTGAGGGGACTGGAATCCCTGGCGATCCAGCAACATGTTAAAAATGACGCCGTTTTGATGAACACTCAAGGCCCATCCAATCCGGGAATTCGTTTCCTCCTTAGAGATGAGTTTTCCAGGCGACTCACGAAGCAGTGGATGAACCAGGACGAAAAATATAGGAGACCACGCCATGCACGTGCGCAGATTTCAAACGCTGAATTCCACGGTGGCGATGTAGTTGACAAGAGTTTAAGTTGTGTAGGTTAGGCCTGATGAAGACAGACGTCGTCGGTCTGGTGAAAATTTGCAAGAATACTGGTACAGTATTTTGATTGTGAAATTGTGCGTAACAATCTGTTTTCAACAATCAAGTATCAAGAACCTCACCCATCTGAACAAATTTATCTTGAACGAACATTTCAAAATGGGGACACTGGCTTTGATCAGAGTCGCTGAGGATTGGAGAATTTGCTGCAACAATAGACTTGGAGGATGCCTACCTCCACATCCCACTACACTAGTCAGTGCGGCACTACTTCCGACTGACATGCCAGGGAGTGTGTTATCAATTCAAGGTACTCCCCTTTGGACTATGCACGGCTCCAAGGATCTTCACCACGGTGATGAGACCAGTGTTAGGCACCTTGCACCAATGGGGTATCCGAGCGTTCGGCTACCTTGACGACTGGCTGTTGGTAGACCAACACTGTGCCCAACTCACCAACAATATTCACAGGTGCCTCGAACTTTTACAAGACCTGGGGTTAGGGGTTAATTGGGTGAAATCACAACTGACGCCCACGAGACATTTCAAGTTCCTCGGTGCCAATTTCAATTTGGAGACTTTTGTAATCCGGCCCGCAGACGCAAGAGTGGACAGAGTCTTGGAGGCCACACACGGACTCCTATCAAATCGTTCGACGCTAGTCCCTATGGGGCGTGGAGGACCCGCCCCCTACAATGGTTTCGGAAGAGGGAATGGAAACCAAGGAAGTCTTGGGAGGACGTACTCTAGCTGGCCCAACTCCCAGTAGCAGAAACCTCTTGGTGGACAGTAAGGGACCTGTCGACAAGGGGTGCCTGTCGACACACCTGCGACGGACTGGCTGTTGATGTCGGATGCGTCCCTTTCAGGGTGGGGTGCGACATTAGGGACAGAACAGTCGGCGGGTGTACAGGATCCACAGGAGACAGAGCTTCACATAAATGTACTATAGCTCAGGGCCATTTACCGTGCACTAGTTCACTGGCAGGAAAAAGTGGCAAACTGTGTTGTGATGGTGTTGTGCGACAATACGGCGACGGTAGCATACGTAAAGAGAGGGGGTGGGGTACACTCCTCCTCACTGTACGAAGAAGTAAGCCACATCTTCGGACTTCGTCTACAGTTGAACGTTACTCTTGTCCCGCGCCACATAGCGGGAAAGCTCAACGTACTGGCCGACGAGTTGTCCAGGGGAGGATTACCCCTAACAACGGAGTGGCAACTTCATCCGGAGGCTTGCCAGCTCCTGTTTCTGAAGTGGGGGACCCCTCTAGTAGATCTGTTTGCGACTAAAAAGAACACCCAGCTCCCCCTGTACTTCTCTCCTTTTCCGGACGGGGGAGCTCTAGGGATGGACGCGTTCAGCTCGGACTGGACGAACCTGAGGGCTTACCTGTTCCCCCCCTTCCGGTTGTTACAGGAAGTACTGAACAAGATAAGGAGATCTCCAGGCAGATTCATCCTGGTGGCTCCATGGTGGCCTACGGAAGCTTGGTTCGTGGATCTCCAGGAAGCAGCCAAGGAAGCCCCGGTGGAGCTCTCGAGGTGGAAAACCCTACTCACCCAGAGGAGAGGGTCGGTGACACACCCAAAACCAGAGGTACTCCATCTTCACGGGTGGCTACTTTAAAGATCGAGCTCAGGAGGAAAGGTTATTCCAAGGAGGTGGCTGCTTCTGTATTACAGTGTATTCGGAATTCGTCTGTAGGAGTGTATGAAGGGAAGTGGAGAAAGTGGGTCGAGTGGTGCCTCACCAAGGGAGCGGAACCATGTGACCCCTCTGCACAGGACGTGTGTAGCTTCCTGGAGGATAGGTTCAATAAGGGACTTACACCTTCTACCATCAAAGGGTATCGTGCGGCGATAAACTCGGTGCTTTCGATGATTGGAAAACAGGAGATTGTTACAAATAATTTTGCCAACAATGGGACCTGCCGAAGGTGTTGTGTTTTCTCTCGGGGGCCGGTGTTCGAACCCTTTTCTACGGCACCCTTCGAAAGAGTGACAGTAAAGACTGTTTTTATTGGCGTTGGCAACTGCGGCTAGGCAAGCCGCGTTGGCCAGAGGAAGAGATTTTTTCAGATACACAAGCGACTGGTCGAAGGTATCATTTTTACACCCACCCGGTTTTAGAGCAAAAACCCTCAAACCAGATGAGAAACCCAAGCCATTGGTGGTGGAAGCGTTGACCAATGTGCTGGGGAAAGAGAGTGGAGAAAGAGTGCAGTGCCCTATGCGAGCACTCAAACACTACCTAACGGCGTCTAAGGACGTAGTGGAAAGCAATGACTGTAAGGAGGGTAAGAACCAAGGACACAGACCCTTATTTGTGAAACTGGCGGACAATGGTTCGCCTACAGACGAGCCAGTATCCCCGAGCATGATAGGCAAGTGGATCTGCAAAGCCATCACGGAGGCGTATACTGGGGAGGACGAGTGCAAGGTGGGAGAGGGTGTGAATGCCCACGAGTTGCGGGCCATGGCGACTTCGTGGGCATACTCAATGGGCACCACATTAGAAGAAGTGATGGAGGCCGGCAGGTGGAAAAGCAAAACGACCTTCATTTCACATTATTTGAGAGAAGTAAGAACGACAGGACAGGCTAGTGGAAGTCAACCATTCATTGCTGCGGGACGGGTGATTAGGAAGTAGAGGTAAGATTAGTGCTAGGATTTTCTGGGCATCCGTGAAGGGTGTTCAGGCGATTTAGGTTCATGTAGATGCGCGGGTTCGACGCCCCCTTGACAGGGTGATAAATTCTGCAGAAAATACAGGTAAGTAGTTTAGGAGAGGAGTAAAAACGGGGTTTTACCCCTAAAAATAGTTTTTACTTATCCTAAAATACTCACCTGTGAGGACCCTCCCACCTCGCATCGAACCGTGCTCTGGTACGGGGAGACAAACTGTGATGCGGGAGAAAGGAGCTCGGCCTAGTAGGGCTATGGGCTCCGGGGAGCGTGGAGGCATGAACCTAGAGCACATTAAGTTTAATGGTGTGGGACAGAGAGCATTTCCAAACTTGGAAAGCACAAAATACAGGTAAGTATTTTAGAATAAGTAAAAACTGTTTTTAGGGGTAAAACCCCGTTTTGTCCTTTTACCTTTTTTTTGTAAAAATTTGTACGGATGGGCAGATTTATATTTTTTGGCTCTACTTGCTCTTCATTTAAGGGAATAATTTTTTTTGGGTAAAATAAAGAGCACTACCTCATAATTCTGCTATGTTCGGCCGCCGATTCAAAAAGCAGATCATTGTGCAAACGATAAACATGACAAGCGACGGGATTTTTTT
>JAHWFP010041742.1:17282-50179 GCA_023313725.1 Lithobius niger | reverse complement strand
ACTATCAACGGGAATCCTAATGTGAAACCTCATACTCAACTCGTCGCCGTAAGATGAAATGGTTCATACAAAATGACAGTATAGGCGGACGACATATGTGTGTGTACTGCAACAGGGAACAATAACATGGCTTCACGTAAGAATTTGAAGATTCCTGCAGGTTGCTAAGGAAACTGTATTCTTAACGGCCGTGTTGCAAGATTCCTCCAAGGCAGCAAGAATGAATAGGCCTAACGTACGCAGCAAACGTAGCAAACTGTTGTCGCAGCTACAAGTTAGGCCTAAACGTTCTGAAATCTTTAGATTTGTTTAAATACCATCTTCATACCCAAGTTAACACCGTTTGACCTACAATTGTGATAATTCCAACTTAAAAAAATTAGCATTCGCAGTTTTAGTATGTGCCAGAGGTATGCGTTTCAACATTGTCGTAGGAGGCGGCATGTACGGAGCCACGGATCTTTTGGATCTTCTGATTATTGTAAAGCACTATCGTTCCTAATGATTGTTGTTTGGCTTGCAAGTTAAGTGCTTTATTATTAACTAGTTGTACCCCCGGCGTAACATACGCCGGTCTAGCCGGTTCCCGCATGCCTGAGCAAAATATTTTGCTGGGCATCATGAAATGAAAGTGGTGGAGCTCCCCTCCCCCCTTGTATCCTCCTCTGAACTCCCGTGCCCCCCCCCCCCTCCCTCACATTTTTCCACAGTATGGTTCGATTTTCCCCCATGAGGATCCGCTGGTAACCCCTTTTCCCTCCCGCATTCCCCGATTGTGTGGTCTGAATTTCCCCCCATCCCTGCTCCTCCTCCGTTGGAACCCCTGCTGTTTTGTTTTCTTAGGGAAGTAAATGTCTATTTTCAAGTCGGTTCTAAGAGCTAACATTACTAATGCAATAATTCGTTTGTTGCTGATTGTTACAGGCCCAAACCATTCACATTGTCGAGTGGTCGTTCTTTCTCTTATTTACATTTATTTGGTTCTTACCAGAGCTATGCGCTGTTTCTACAGACTATTCTAGCGCGACTTACACTACTTACTCTATTCTCCCGACATCACGACCACCGTGCTACCGAGGTAAGAATGAACCCGATCGTCCTCTTTCTGATTGTTGCAGGGCACATCCTTGAAAGTATTAAACTCGGCTCTAATAGCCAGCATTATGGAAGCAGTATTTCGTTTGTTACTGATTGTTACAGACATTGTCCGCCGCTCGCCCTTTTTCATTATAGTGCTAAGGTCATTTTGCTAAGTGCATCCTAAGCGTATCATACACGTGATTGAAGTCCTCTTTCCAGCAAAACTAAAACTTTTAATTTCTCCGTTCCTTTCCAATATATTTCGACCAAACTTGGCCACATAGTCGATAGGTATATGGAAGGTAGATTTGTACCAACTTTTAAGCAATTTCGTGCAAGAGTATATGTTATAGGGAGCCACACGTAAATTTGAAAATTGGTCACTTTTTCTTGTTGTTGTTCTGTTGTGACACGGTTTCGGGAAAAACTACTTCACCTACCTAAAATCTGAAACATGATCTAAGCCAGAAATTTCCCTGGGCTTTATCCTCAGAGAGACCACTTTTTCGATAGGTCGAGCCATTTTGGAGTTACGGGTCCCTGAACTATCATTTTGATTGTTTCACATTGTTTTAACCCATTGTAATTAGGGAACAATGCCACTCAGCAAACTCCAGATCCATTCTTCGTGCACGTGTTATGTCTTTGCTAAAAAGGGGATTGTTGAAGGGTAAAAATCAAAGAATCGGTGTTTCAGCTAAACGCATATAGATTTAAACCAAACTAAGCTACGTTGTTATTGGCAGCTAGAAACGATAGGCTAGGCTAGGCTACCGTCCTTAAAATAAATAATAATAATAATAATAACGATAGAATGGCGTATTTATTTCGTAAATACAGGCTTTCAGAGCTGAGTTGAATTGTTTCAAAGTGGCCAGCAACAATCGACTGCATGCATAACCCTTTGTTGCGGACGCCATAGACGTACACGGATTACAAACAAAAACGTGAAGGGTGCCGTAAAAAAGGGGGTTATATGATTGAAGTTACACTTTACTTGTTGAAAGGTACACGGATCGTTGCATCTGTTTAAGTGCTGTTTTGCTTTACCAATCATATATTTAAAACGTAAAGCACAACAGCACTTAAACAGATGCAATTTTGTCAACTGCACATTTGATTATTTCAATTAAAAATCATCAATTTTTATCCGTGTATCTTTTAACAAGTAAAGTGTAACTTCAATCATATAACTTCTTTTTTTACGGCGCATTTGACGTTTTTGTTTGTATTATACATACATATATGTATAGATATTTTAAATCTAGGAAAGATACTCTGCAATAAATGTAAACAATGTGAGCATTATTGGCGGTGGCACGCTGTATGCCAACTTAACTACGGCAGCTAACGTGCCAGTTGAAATAACTTTCGGACGGCGGCAAGGGCAGGAAGAGACTGCAAATAACGAAACAGAAACTAAATGTGGGAGCAAGCGAATGACTTTTAAAATTAAAATTAAACGTAGCTTAGGCCTCTCTAAATAACAAAAAAAGCTAAAATATGAAAAAAAACCAGCAACACAAAAGGCTTCATGCCAAACCGCAAAAAAATCAAAACGTAGCTGAGTGAGTAATTCACCCGGATTTTCAAGGAACGTCAGGAAATATTGCAAAGTCATTAAAATGCGTGTAAATACGAATTTAAAATAAATTTCTATCCGCTCCGCCTACAATAGGCCCAAGGCCTGTTTCCTAATTACTGATGTTGGCTTCTCATTGGCTGTTGATTTTGTTGGGTCAATTGAATAAATGGACACAAAGCTGGACAAATAAAACGAATGAATAATTATTAACAAACGTAGGCCGAACCGCTTCAAATCACCTTACTCATTGCTTCTTTTTGAGAAGGGTTATCCCTCCTGAATGTCATTGGTGTTGCCGGCCACTCGCGTTATTGTCGAGTGACACCATCTTGATGGTGTTCGATGCCGTTTCCACCTTCCGCGATTCATTCATTGCGTGTCAATTGGCTGACGAGTGTGTCCTTCTGTCCGCGTTTTTCAATTTATTCAGGGGGTACAGACCCACGATAAGATCTAGATTTGGGGGTTGGGTAACATCCCTGTAATGTGTGGCGCAGTGGCAATCCGGGCCACTGTACTGTGGACTGAGGGCGCATGGCGCTAATGACCTAGCTGTCGACGCGCCATTAAACCTCAATCCTTCCCCCTCCACGCACGTTTAAATTGTTTTAGAGTGTGTAAAGTGTTTATTGGTCTGTATTTAAGGTTTTCAGGGTTGATGACTCATTAGGGTTTTGCTCCTAAATAAATATTCGGTTTAATTCTAGGTACCTAAATCCAGTCGACAATGCGACTGAAGTTAAGCGCAGTTTGTTGTATCGCGTTGAGAGAAGACATTATCGTCACAAGCTGCAGCATCGTACGAGTATGACATCGTTTTGGTTTCGAAGCAATGACGTCACCTCTTATGGGGTTTCTTGGGCAATCTCTCTGTAGTTCTGCCGCGTTGCGTTGAGTGGACCGACCCAACAGCCGAAAGTCCCTTACCGAAGGATAGTAGGTTTAAACTCTCTGATGATCTGTCTGTCCCGGAGATTTCTTTCAAAGACTTATCACCTCGAGATCGATTTCAAATTTGGTTTGCATTCACAGCTACACGACATAAGGTGCTGCTGAAATTGTCATACTTTTCTTAAGACGGCGACATGGAATTCGCAATACATCATCATGTTAATTCGTAAGCAGCGTCACTATAGAGCAGCGTCATGTAACGTCATATTGGCTACAAGAGAGATAGGTGCAAGGGGCACTAGATTAAAATGGAGGGTTAAACAACGGCACTTCTAGTCAAGGCAGTGCTTTGAGAGCGGATTTCATAGGCTTAAAAAAAACGTTGTTTTCTCCAATCCCTTATGCTGCTAGGTTGTAATTGGAAAATAAAGACTCCACTTGCTGAAAAATGTCAGCAACTGCCAACAAATCGACAAAAATCACGCGTTATAGGCCTAAGAAATCCACTTTTAACAGCATTGTCTTCAGTAAGACGCCCTTCTTTTCCCCCTCCAGTGACCCTTGCAGCTATCCCAGTTACTGGCTCCAGCATAGAGTTATATACAATAATACTACGTTGTGTCACTGCCTTATAGCGGCAAAGGTAAAAGCTAGGGTGGTATATTTACTTGTTCGGTTTCGATTACCAAGTAACTTCCGGTTGCAGAACACAGACGAAGCTGTGCGAAAACTGTAGGTACGTCTAGGTACTGTAGGTACGTTCCAAACAATGAATTTAGTTGCGAATTAAGAGGTTTCAACAGACGGATACCCACTGACGTGTAACAAACTCGCAAAGTGAACTGATTTAACTGATTTAACATGCGCGTTATTTTAATTTTTTCCCCTGCAAAAGAACAAACATTTTATGAAAAATATAACTTCTGAAAAATGCCAGATTTATTTAAACTGCAAGTTAGGGTATACGCACTATGCGCGAACAACATCATCTAGTGGCAAGAATGGTACCAAACTTGGTAGATCTCAAATTCTCTCTTTTGATTGTATAAAATCCTGCATGCAATGTATTTTAATTGTTCATTTTACACCTAAGAGAGTTAAAAAAGCCCTATTGTTTATCCTTTAAAAACGAGACAACATAAAAGAAGCGAAAAACAACAAATTAAATTAACTGAAAAAAAATACATTAAAGATCAAATTTCATGAAATTCACAACTTGTGAATTACAGTTGAGAATTTCATGGAATTTGATCTCTAATGCATTTTTTTTCACACAAAAAAAAATAGAGTTCACTTGAACGAAACGAACTGTAATTTTAACTCCAATTCCAGGTCGAACGTCTGGAGTGGTAGGGGGTTCATCAACGTCTAAAGCAAAGTACTAATATTGTAGTAATTTTTTAATAGGTAGTTAATGTGTTAGTATCACTTCCCATCCAGCACCCATTTCTATATTGCCGATATTTGAATACTTGAGTGAGCGGAGATTGTCTGGAGATTTTTAAGCGGACTGGAGATTGACAAGCGGGTAATGATGTCATAATTGATAACAGATTTCCTTATGTTAGTGAACGCCAAAAAACAAAATGTCATTAAAAGCTCTCTCTCTCTCTGTCTCTCTTTCTCTCTGTGTTTTACTAATAGGACAACAGGGGTATACTTTTACCTGACAAGGGGAGAAGGTAAGGAAATACTACGGTTGAAACGAAGGAAATGATGACGCCATGCCAGGGTACTTAGTTCCGGTTGGGGGTATTCTCCATTATTAATTGAAACAAAGAAGCACTTGTTGTGAGTGAAAGATGGAGGCTGTATACACAGTCTGTTTTCCTATGAAAGCTATTGTTCCGGTATGAAACAACTTTAGTAATAATAATCTTATATTGCAGAACGACTGGAAGTTTACTTACAAAACCGTACGAGACTACGACGTAATGTTTACATTCGTAAAATTTTAAAATTGTGAGTTAAAATTAACTCTAGCTGAATAAGAAATAGAACACGAGCACTAATCGTTGTTTAAATAGTAGGAATGCCTGGGTTAATTATAATAACTTTTAGTTAATTTAATTAATAGTTAACTTAGCATTTGCGTTGGTTTTTTTTTTTAGCAATATCACGTATTATCTTTCCTCATGAATAATAAAAATAGTAACAAATTATTACGATCACGAAAAGATCAGCAAGAAGTACTAATGATACTTGTTTTTTTTTGCTGATGGAGATACAATTTAAACACACACTCAATTCGTTGTTAACAAACAATGTCATTAAAACGTTATTTAATTAAAATTAGTAAGTGTTCTAAAGTTAACAGACCAATGGACGAACTAATGAAAGTATTAAACAGTTCAAACAATAGTATTTCATAAAAACACGCCAATTTTGTAAATTCATGGTAAAATTGGAGGAAACGCCACTTCAAAAGGAAAACGAATAGTTGGGTTATGGAAATTTTCGATAGGTGTGGAATTTCGCCGTGCGTCTTCGTCAGCCTGGTATGCTATTCGTTATTTACCACTCGGCTCACATCAGATTGAACATTGCGTCCGTTTAAATTTTGTTGTTGCTCAGACCACTAAAGCTCACATCATAAAGATCAGTGGTCTGAGCAACAAAATTTAGACGGTCACAGCGTTCAATCTGATGTGAGCCAAGAAGTAAATAACGAATAGTAGAGTAGGCTGACAAAGACAGACGATGAAATTCCACGCCAATAGGGCAGCGTCAAGTGACGTCATATTGCCTACGAGATAGCATCTTGAGGGCATAACTACAAGGGGCACTAGATTAAAATGTAAGGGAAAACAACGGCATTTCTAGTCAAGACAGTGCTTAGAGAGAGGATTTCTTAGGCTTAAAATAACGTTGTTTTCTCCAACAACAAAAATCGCGCATTTTAGGTCTAAGAAATCACTCTTCACAGCATCGGCTTCAACCCCCTTCTGTTTCTCTCTGCAGTGCCCCTTGCAGCTAACCCAGTTACTGGCTCCATCATAGAGTTATACGCAATAATACTACGTTATGTTACTGCTCTATTAGGAAGGAATAGTGTTAGTCGAAAATTTCCAAAACGCAACTGTTGGATTTCCTTTTGAAGTAGTGTTTCTTCCAATTTTACCATGAATTTAGTGCTTCGAAGTAACAAACCGTACACCAAATTATGAAAACACGTATAATATTACCACAAGTTCCAACTTTTGTTTTGGGTGGCAACCCCAAGCGGCCAATTGTGAAAAGATTTTATGGCATATTTTATGGGATGTTCCGCATTAAAATTAGGTTGTGTATGTTTTAACCTAATAAATAGATACGAAACATATCATTCGTGCTACGATTGCTCCAGGCATGAGGCGACTCCATGTGTAACAGCATTGAACGGTCTTGAAGTGGGGAAGGAGATGGCTTCTTCAAGTCAAGGCCAACTGCGGGAGAAATCACGTGTCTCTCCTGTAGACTCAACACTAACGTGCGTTTCGGAAAGTTGACGCCTTTTAACGTTGCATTGGTAAAATAATATCTTGGCGATGTTGAATCAGCTGGCCTCGAGCCAACGAAACTCACAGCTTTTCTCCCAGATGAGCTTGTGTTAAGGGATGGAATATGAAACGATATTTTTTTTTAATTAATTTCTTTTGAGCCTTAAGTCAGCCGAAGGAATTTAATGTTCGTGTGGCTGAACCGGCTCAATTTTGAACATTGCCAAACCTTTTTGAGAAGAAGAAATATCTGGTTAAGGGAGGTGCCAACCCAGGGATTCAATCCGGGAAACCTCCGATCATCGTAAGGGCCGACAGATTGTCCAAAATTGGCCAGAATAGTTCCCATAACCGCTGAAGGAGCATGGTAGCCTCTTACGCTATACTGGCAAGAAGTCCTGGCGGGGACATTGCCTAGGTCCCCTTTCCAGGGGTTCACCCAGATCCGCAAACCTCCAGCAACCGGGCTGAGCTCTCACTCTCACCGCTCAAACGCGATGACCAGCATGGACATCATGGACACTCCCACGTTCTACAGACGTGTGTGCATTCAGTGTCTCCTGTTCTGACTCCATGCAGTTCCATTTTACCGAACAAGTAAACAATTGTAATAGAAACATTTGGGAATTTTTCTAAAGCCGTACTAAAATGACACGAACCTAAATTAATGCTTACACACTGCCTCAATTTTGTTGATTTATGCACTGAATTATAGTTTAGTTTGATGGCGTTGGGTCAGTCAGTGTCAATCATTCTGGTTTAGTGGGTCGTTCCCGTACAGTGGGTCGTTCCGGATCACTGGGTCTCAAGGTCAGTGGTGAATTTGGTTCGAGGTTAGGCCTAGGCATCCCTTCAAACACGGTACCGAGACTATTTTAAATGAAGCTAATGGGTGTCGTTAACGAAATCCTTGTGCTTTTACGGTTGTGCATCTTCCTGTAGTGGTTAAATGCGGCAATCAAATGTTATTATTTTACCGAGTTGCGTCGAGAATGCCTATTAGCTTCAAGGAAGCAGCGATGTTTTAATTTATGGTATTTTAGTCTTCTGTACAGCCGTACCGGCTGAGAAGACTATTGCAACGACTTTGTCCGTCCGTCCGTTCGACCGTCGCGCAACGGTACCAGATATTGACGACCATTGTTTACAACGTTAGATTCAGTGCGAGAATTTAGTTAAATAACATGACAAATTAAAACATCGTTACTTCATTATAGCTAATAAACTTCTTCGACGTAACTAAATTAAATAATAACATTTGATCGTCGAATTAAAATCCGAAGGTAACACTCAATAAAAATAAATGGATTTTAGCTTCGTTTAAAATAGTCTCGTCGCATTGTTGCATGAATGAATAGGCGTACCGTCGAACCAAATTCTCCATTAGGCCTATCTGCTACTTACGAAATTAAAACTGCATTTTTAAAATTAGGCCTAAAATCATGTTACCATGGCAACGTCAAGTTGCTATGAGTCGCTGTTGGCTTCATCAACAGCGTCTGTCTCGTCAATTCCCTACTACCACTGATCTACTACATAGGCTACGTTGCGCGTTACGTTGTAACTGTATTCCTGTAGGTGCACCGTGTTGCAAAAATGAATAGGCTTACTATACAATCCATATCTCCGTTAGCTGCTACGTACGAAATTAAAAATGCTGGTTAAAATTAGGCCTAAAAGCTAACAATTACGCCTAAAGTGTAACAAAGGACTAAAGCTAGCACATTTTTAACCGACAATTGTGATGGCTACTGCTTTTAGATCAGTATAATAGAGATAGCTGTTGTAGTGCGTGATAGAGATGTGCGCCTCAACACTGGAAGTGGAGAAAATTTTCAGAAGACCGGTGCGACTAGGCAGTCGCTGTAGCCGCTTGTTTTAAACTAATTTTTGGACGCAAAGACAAACGGTGAAAAGCAGTATGCAAATCCAAGCAGTATGTCCCAGAAAGGAATATCTTTCTCTCTAGTCGCTCATTGGTTGACTGCCTGCTTGGCTGCACGCGCGATTCAAACGCATTGTGACTCAGTGAAAGCGCGCGATCGGGAGTGATGTAATTTGTCAGGATTTGGAGCCCGTATAACATGGAACTGAACTTAGGAGTAATGATTTCGGATTTCCAGCAAGATAACACCACTTCTTTATTAGAGGCGCTGCGATTCGGACGTTGCATGCTACGCAGCGATCGTCAATAACCTGTCTAGCAGCCCAACCATGAAACTACGGCTTGTTTGACCTTCGCTCGACCAATGAAAGGGAAGTCAGTCTGTTTTCGATGTTCCTGTCCAAAAGAGAAGAAAAATTCAAGCCGCAGAAGATTATTAAATGAGGCCCACTGGCGGCCTGTTTATTGATCAAGTTAGCTAGCTGGAGCAACGCTGATTTCCTCCAAATACCGTAACGAATGAAAATAAAGATGACGTTCGGAGTCACGGAGATAAAAATCCATCATCAATATTTGTTTTTTCTAAAACGACAAAACTTTACGAACAAAGGCAAAATACGCCCAGCATGGCGTTCAAATGCTATGATGAAAATTCCCTGATTTCTCTATAGGTTTTCCAAACCAATAGTTTTTTCATCGAAGGAAGGTACAGGACAGGACTGACAAAAATTTTTTTTTCACATTTCACTCAAATCGCCGTAACTATATATATCGCATTGCTTTGCTAAATCAAAAATTGTACTGGTATTGGTAAAGAGCAGAAAAGCCATAATCTCAACAAAACTAGAAACGCGTTTAAAACGTAACGCTCACATTATTTAGACCTACGGAGTTTTCACTTTATCAGAGGGACATGAAATGTTAACTGAAATAAAGTTGGTGAGGGTTTTAGAAGAAAAAAATGAAATCCGAATTTTAGCTCTATTCTTTTATGATGAAAAAGACTTGCCGGAAAATGTTGAACTTCCCTGACTTTCACTATGTTTATCAAATTCCCTGATTTTCCCCTGAATTTCCCAAGAATTGCTAAATTCCATGAATTTTCCAGGTTTTCCAGGTAGAACGCCACCCTGACACTCACAGCTTATTCCAGAAATCCACTCAAGTGTGAGTGTGAGAGGGCAAATGCGAGTGTAAACATCTAAGGCAAAGAGCAATTTTAGTGCAGCCACAAAAGCGAATGTGAGTGTCTTAACATCTGAGGGTATTTCTATAGATGCAATTTGTCCCTTACATTCACTTTTTGCCCCAATTACACTTGAGAGAATTACTGGAATACGCTTGTTAGAGATCATAAACTGTTCACACGAACCGAAGGCAAAAGTTACTGAATTTCATTATTTTAAAATTTACCGACAAACTTGATAGCCTCACCCATTTCAAAGACACAGTGCCCTGTGTGCAAATTTGGGGGTTATATTGGATTTTATGTTGAATTGAAATAGTTATAGTTTAATAGGAGTGTCTCGGCGGACACTATAATTTAAACTGCGCCTAATCACGGACCTAAGAGGCCAATGAGTATATTACTCCCGACTTCTGAGTTCGCTTCCCCGATCAGGTGCAACTCTTAGAATTTAATCATAAGTTGTAACCGAATTGTTTATAATCTGTGGTTAATTACCATGTATTTTGTAAATACATTACCATTTAACGAAAAAATTAAAATATTAAAAATTAAAAAAATTAAAATAACGTGGTTGTTTCTTTGTATCTTTTAGTTACGTAGGCTACTTTTCATCCTATCTTGTGTCTGTCTGACTGAGTTTCTGAATGTCTGACTGTCTGTATATCGGACTGTCTGAATGTCTGTCTGATTGTTTGAATATCGGACTGCCTGAATGTCTGTATGCATTCACGGTAACTTTTGAACCCATTGTGCGACTGACTTCAAATTTTTCACACGAAATCTACGCCCTATTTGTAGAGTCAAATTCAACATAATATTGTGGGGTTTCGGATTTTTGAATCTTATATAGCAAAACTAATTCGACATTATGAATTCCACATTAAATAAATACTGATGAAAACCTATTTGCGCTGGCTTTTGGACTTATATATCAGACTGCCTGAACGGGGAATTGATTTCCACACGATTTTTGAAACCAACGGCCGAAGTCCAACCTTTGAAACCAAAGTTCACGGCTTTTGGTTTCAAGGTCCTGGGTTCAATTCCCCGCTCAGGCAGTCTGATATACAAGTCCAAAAGGCAACGTAAATTGGTTTGCATCCGTATTTATTTAACACTTCTCCAGCCCATTTGACTTTCCGTCATATTTAATTCCACGTTAGTTAAAACATTCTTTAGGGAAACTAATAAAAAATTAACGTAAAACTAAAAGAATTAACACATAAAGCGACGCCTAAAAGCACGCCCGTAAAACCCTAGATGGACACATCTAATGTAAGAAGTGCATGAACTTCCATATTAAATGTCACACTTTGAAATTCTGTAGTTTTCCCCTTAATTGACGTATATACACAAACGAAATTCGGTGTTTCGGGCCGTGTCTTACTATTTCACCGCATTAAAAATTTTAATGACGACAGTCCAACCGTTTCGCCTCCAAAGCATGGCCATCTCTTTTGTTGTTGTTATTCTTGTCTTGGTCTTTTTGTTGGAGATTTTTGCCCTCATCTGGAGATCGAACTAATGAATCGATTTTCAACTTTTATATCTTTAAAACGCAGGTATGTTCAAGGCCAAGGGCCTTTGAACGCTACTGTAATACGACTACGATATTCTTGTTGTTCTTCTTGTTGGGGAAAATTTTACTGTCAACTAGATTTCGAATTAATGAACCGATTTTATGTTTTTAAAGCTTAAAACGTAACGTACGAACAAGGGTCTTTGAAATTCTGCTTTAATATGACTACAATATTTTTGTCATTGTTCTTCTTCTTGTTGGGGAAATTTTGCTCTAACCTAGATATCGAACTAAGGAACCGGTTTTAAATTTGTGTAGCTTAAAACACAGGTATGAACAAGGCCTAGGGCTCCTTGAACACGATTTTAATGTGACTACAATATTGTTGTTGTTGTTGTTGAGAAATTTTGTTCCTTCCTAAGGATCGAACAAATGAACCAATTTTCAATTTTTATCGCTTAAAACATGAACAAGGCCTATGGCCTGTTGAACGCTATTTTGACGTAACTGCAATATTTTTCTTGTTGTTCTTCTTCATGTTGGGGAAATTTTTCTTTCACCTATAGGCATCGAGCCAGGGAACCGATTTTCAATTCTACAGCTTAAAACTTAGGTATTAACAAGCACCAGGGCCATTTCAATACAATTTTAATGTGACTGATTTATCTCATAAAGCATTCTTTTCATTATCTTATATCAAAATACTAGTTATCTAGACACACGCCAGTGATAGTAGATCGTCCGATTGTAGACATCCGATTGTTAAAAAATGATTGTTGATGAAAAAAAGGCGACCGCACTAGCAGACTGTCTTTTAACTGAAACCAACTTATACGTGATTTCAGCATACTGGTGTAAATTTCCCATGCGGTAGAAATCTTTGCAAGTCGTTTGAATCAGGTGTCTTGGGTCCAGTAACAAAGAAAACCTCAACACGAAAATGTGGGAACGTGTTCTTTATGGAGAAAAAGTTCCCTCAATAACGTAGAGTGCTACTAGTAACTAGTAACTAGCTAATCACCAGGCTCCCATGTTAATTCTCATAGGGTATAAAGACACCTCTACAGCTCATTAGGGAAAGTTGCCAGATCTAAATTTCGGCAGACAGGTAAAGCGTCATATGGGAAAGTGCCTTTTCCTAAAATGGGGGTTGCAGCTAGAAGCACGTGGTCCTGAAGTGGCTCGTAAGTGCAAAATTATTTCTGTAACCATTATTTGTATTGTCATCCAACAGTAGATTGTAACTTGCTTAACTGTTACACGCTTATCGTTTCAGTACCTAATTGTCAGAACGTACTGTTTTTGCAAATAAGTGGTTCACTAAGAGAATATCTTTATCTTTTATTGGTTTGGTCGTTTTTCTTTGGTTTGGTCGTTTTTGGTCGTTTTTCTTTGGTTTGGTCGTTTTTCTGGTTTTCTGGTTTTTTGGTTTGGTCGTTTTTCTTTTCTTTGGTTTGGTCGTTTTTCTTTACGGTTCACGAATCCAAACTGAATTATCTGCCCCACGACGATAAAAGGGACAATTTTGTTGGAAAGAAGATTTGGAAACCAAGTGCACATCGTCGGCACAGGTGGGAACGTGTTCTTTATGGAGAAAAAGTGTCCTCAGTAACGTGACGCGCATATTTTATTTTATACAGACTTACTGTTCTTGCAGTCCAGTGTAAGTGGCGAGTAATTTTAAACAGCTGGTGAGTTGATTAGTTTTAGTAATTTTCGTCTGACACCAGAATATTAGAACTATCGAGTAAACAAATGACGCTAAAACTCAAAAATGTTAATACTCATCACATTAGTATTGCGAATTTTCGATAGGCATTACCCTAAAATAAATATTTTCAGTCCTCCTATCTTCGTCAGGCAGCAAGAAACGTGTGAACTACAGTCTACATAATTGTATGCACTCTTCAGATGGATAGAATTCAATCAAGAACGATTCAAACTTGACGCGTCTGTGGCCCTCGGTATTTAGGAGGCCCACGATCCTCTCTAAGCTGCGGATGCCATTAAAAGGTAAGTTGTTCTCCAAATCTTCTGCTGACAAGGTATTTAATTGCAGGAAAGGATGGCCCATGGAGATTCATGAGGGATTGCCCTGCCAATAACTCATGTTCAATAGCAATATTAGAACTGTATGAACATTTACCATTCCGTGAGTTGTAGTATGTGTTCATGATTGAATGATTAACGTTAACCTCGGGAGGGCCAAGTGAAGGGGGATACACTGATTGAGTGAGCGAAGCGAACGAAAATCAGCGTTTGTTAGCCAGTGCGCTCAAAAATCGGGTTAAATAAACTTAAGCATATGAAACATGGGCATACAATAAGCCAAACCGTGTCCATTGGGCTGGTGTAATAGCTAATTGGGCAATGGCAAACGTAAAAATTATGAATTAGAAAATTTATAGAAACTCCAAACAAAAAAGGAAGAGGTGACTATTAGACAGTGGAATTCTTTGTATTCACAGGCCTATGAAAGTTGTGATGTCCACCCAAAACCAAAACTGGTATAAGAGCAGCCGCTAAGTTTCCAAAAAGAGTCGGCCTTTCAAAGTAGCCATATCATTCAACCAGGGAAAGGCCGCCAAGGTTAATCCTATTAACCAAGTTAATCGCACGGAATAATACTTTGGATGTTAAATGAAAACTTGAAGATTGCTACCGCTAGTAGCAATTTTCTAGTTTTCATTTAACTTTCGAACTATTAGTAGGTGCGATTAACTTGGCTAATAGGATTAATTAATCTTGGTAGCCTTTCCTTGGTTGAATGATATCACTACTTTGAAAGGCCGACTCTTTTTGGAAACTTGGCGGCTGCTCTTATACCAGTTTTGGTTTTGGGTGGATATAATTTACCTGAAATATCTCCAAGAAGAAAATAACAGCTGTCAGTATTAAAAAATAAAGGTTAAGCATATAAAGTCCAAAAGTACGCCTTAAAAAAACTCAATGCTCTAAAAAGGTACAGATACAAGAAAAAGACATGTATGCCATCAGCATCGCACTAATACGTGTAAAAGAAGCTCCATTCTTTTACGCGTATTATAGTGCGACGCTGATGGTTTACATGTCTTTTTCTTGTAACTATTTCTTTAGAGCATTTTTTTTAAAGGTTACATCCGTATTTTATACTTTTTTTCCTTCTTCCAGACGCTGTATACGTTAGGAGTGATAAAAGGACAATTATTGTACAATTTCGTCGCCAATTAAATTATCTTGTTGTGACTTCAACACACTGTCCTCAATGAAATTACGACTATACCGTCTCGGAATCTGGGGAAGGACGAAGTAATGAAATTACTAAAAAAAAAAAAGAGAGAGAGAGAGAGAAAAAGAAAAAGAAAAAAAACGAAGGAAAATACGAGAAACGTTATTATTTTTTTCTCTTCCTTTTTTCCCCTTTTCTTGGGTTCATCATCCCTTTTAGCACCAAAGGGTCTTTTGCAAATAAAGAGAAAAACCAAGTCGTGGTCCGTGCTGTTCCTTATAGTTAGTCGTATAAACCGAAAAACCAACTTCATTTTCTTCAACTCGTCTTCCCCGCTGAGCCAATCTCATCAGGCAATTATTTATACGGCTGTAAACTATCTTGACCCCCGAGTTATGGCCCTCATAACTGAATTTTTAGGTACGCAAACACCGAAGTTCGTGCAGACCTCCTCACGTTTTATAGGTAGACTGATTGGAGAGCGAGGGAGAGAGAGAGAATAGTGCGCCCCTAGGAAATACACAAGACGTCTGGACCTCACTGCCTTTGAGGTCAGGTCTCCGAAGAAAGGGGAACTGAGGAACCGCGTGGACGAACGAGCAGTACGACGTATAGCAGGCAGTCTCTAAAAAGTCGTTAAAAACGAAGACTACCGGTCACCCAGACAGTCATTTTCGTTGGTTGCTGTCACGGTTAATTCCGAACAAGAACGAATGACGGCGCCACCAGCAAACAACACTTGCCCTGCCGACAATAAAGGGGTCAGGGGAACGTAAATTGTGGACAAGAAGCACCGTGTTTTTTTTTTGTAATTTTAGGCCGCTTCTTTACGCCGGTTTACGGAGAATATAACTAGTTGGCTTATGACGTCGAAACGGAGTGACGTAACCAGAGGCGGACAAGTGATAGGTGCACCCGGTGGCAATAAGAAACGTTCGGGACACGTTTGTTTTTTGCGAGCGCAGCGGGGAATGCCGCGCCCCAACTGGGATCGTAAGGGGGGAACTGGGGAGGTTTTAAAATTCGAAATAGGTAAATTGGATTTATGCGTTTAATGAATAGAACAGAATCCGCATAAGTTACGTGTTGCACTTTGCTCATTTCCTTATTCCCATAACTGCCAAAAGGCAATGCGGCGGTGTATGACCGTTTCGCCGAATATATTTTTTCCCCCAAATTACGTACCTCGTTCGCGCTGCCGCGCTCGCTGCGGCTGAATATACAGCATCAGAAATCGCAACTAGTTACGCATTCCTTCCAATTAGGTAATGTATCGGTAACTTTTCAACGTCAACTGCTGCAAGAATATTTTGATTCGGCGAAACAGGAATTCCCCTTTCTCCGAATTTTAAATCAGAGCTTAATTTTTGGTGAAACTTTCGGTGGAACGGGAATCGGCGAAACGCGATACACGAATGCACGAATGCGGCAGTCACACTAGTGAAAGATTGTTGCCACAGCGTTTCTATAAAATATAATCAATGCAAAATAATAATGACGCCAAGTTTCACTAACACATTTCAGTGACATAGCCTACTTAAGCTTTGTAAGGGGAGTGGGAAACTGCATTTTGTCTTACCTCTCCTTCGAGGGGGGGGGGGGGCGGAATTTCGTAATAAGGAGCTGGGAATAGGTTTCAGCTTGTTGGACGGTGTCTATAGGGGGGAGGGGAGGAATTTGGAGGGAAGGCCCGGGTTCGAGGAAGGGTAGGATCACTAGTAATATTAATAAAACCTTAAGCCTAATGAGAATCCGACAAACCACACTTGAGTTTTCGTTCTAGCATATTGAACGACAATTAGGTTTATTTACGGATGGTACACCAGCGTGACAAAACTAGCACCAAGTAAAGAAGTAAGCTATACAGGATTAGATGTTAACCACGGCCAGGTGGGCAAGTAGCTAGGAGAATATCGACCATTAATTTAATTGGGATAACTCGACGATTATATTTCGGGTGTAGCTCCACGCAAAACTCCAAGATTCAGAATGACACTATTTTCTTCGTATAGAGCAACTAATGCCAAACCCACTCTCGTTTTCGCACTTTAGTCAGTTTAATTTTAGCTTCACGGAGAACACTGTAGCCAAATTTACGTTCTCGCAAACGCAAACCCAACCCGCGGGACAACACATGGAATCCCACGACGAAAACTAAACCTCTCCCGAACCACTCCCACTACGAAAGCTCGATACGAGTATTCATTATAGCTTGTAACTAAAGATGGTACAAGTTTCAGTTACCTGATCAGGCTTTGGTCACGTCGTATAGTTAGGGCACATTTACGCAACCACTCGCTTTTGCATTCTCGCAGCTAGAAGCTAGAAATCACCTCAAATTCCAACATGGCGGCGGTTTTATGTCTGCTGCCTCGCAACGAAAACAGCAAATAACGTGAGCTCAGAAGCGTTTGGGAAAATTGTTTCGTCATGAGGAATTCTTTATATTATTGGCACGGATTATAAGACTGCAAGTATTTACTCAAACAATGTCGGATTTAGCTAATCCATTTGGCGTTGTTACCATGGCATTGTCACCTTTGCCATCGCGATTGAGTTCTAGCTGCGAGAATGCAAAGGCGAGTCGTTGCATAAACGCGCCCTTACAGCTGTGGGTGAAAGAAGCAGATGCGTAGCCAGGATTGAACTGAACAAGAGCGAACGAAACCTCCGGGAAATCGGCATACGAGACCGCCCGTGGCAGACATCTTGGGCATCTTCTTAGTAACAGAGTGACGTCAGCTACGTCATGGTGACGAAACCAGGTCTAACGGAATGGCATGAGAGACGAACCAACTGGCGAGTGGCAACAGGGAAAACTGAAGTTCGGTTCCAACAGCTACATCTAAATCGTCTGGATTGTCTGGAAGACCTCGACTAAAAGTCTCGTTGCTGACGAGTATATACGCGAAATATTAATTTGCATATCATGCATATGTGATTAAAGATGATCGTAAATTGGGTTTCAATTAAGGATAATGAGGGTTAAAAGTATGAGTTAAATAATAAGAAAAAATATATGCCTCGTCATACAACATATTATCTAAGGTAATTCATTTACAAGGTTATAAAATAGTAAACAATGAAAATATATAAACGTCAACAGGAGTGAATAGGGTCACATCGTGAATTTGCCGGTATAACTTATACCCACACTAATGAGGCACGAGCAAGACACATGCGAACGAGCACTGAAGCCGCCGAAAGAGACGACAATTTGTAGGATAGAATTAAATACGGGCCTCGAGAAATACCTCAGTTTAAAATTTAACGCACTTCATGTTTTTGCCCTTTCGGCAGACATAAAACCTTCAAAACATTCCGGAGGGAGGGGGGGGGGGGGGCGCGGAAAAAACCTGAGGACATTGCCCACCCAAGCCTCCCCATTTGTTTCGGTCTTCATGGGGAGGGGGGTAAAGTTATAATTAACGTAATACTGGTTGGGGGTTGGGAGGTTAGGCAATTGATGACGAGGCGGGAGGGGGTGGAATATTTTTTATGTTATGATGACGTAAGACTTGAACGTGCCCTTATTTCCCACCCTGTATAACCCCCACGTTTGGTGTTTTAACGCTATATTTTTCTGCTCCGTAGGAAACTGGGCGTTGGAAAAGTTAGTGGGTGTAACTGGAGCAGTGTGTGTCAACCTGGGCTACCGGGCCATTGGGTCAGTTTGGGTAATTGGGTCATGGGTCGAAATTGAGTCAATGTCCCTGACCCAACGACTCATTCAAAATAGCGTGGCCCATTTGACCAACTGACCCAACCCATCTCTGAGGTCGTGCCTGATGGTGGCTTTATACCGCAGACGAAGCGTCACCGTTTGCGGAAAAGGTTAAACGTGGATTTTTGTAATTTTCCATCCACTTTCGGATATTGTTTCTGTTTTCAGCTCAACACAACTTCATTCGTACAAAGGCTCTCCGAACATGATTAGATCTTTTCGTATTTTAGTTTCGAGGTATGCTCAATTTCAAAAAGTAGGAAAAATATTACAGTAAATCGTATAAAAAAACAGTGCTCTTTGCCAATTTCTCGTGACAAAATATTTAAGGAACGTGTTATAAATTCGTTAAGTATTTTAATCACTCCCAATTTTCGCCATACAGTTGCAGGTGAGAAAATTATTGAAACATTAAAGACGTGTTTTTTTGTACTATAACATTTTTTTTAAGCAATAAAGACATAGTGCAAGATTCTGCAAGATTTAAATTCATATCTTCATCGACAATGCAATGAAGATATCTCTTAGAAATACTCGCATTACGATCAGAAACCGAGTCACGTTTCGCATTAACTTAAATACCTAAGTCGTAATTGCCGTTTAAGGATGTTTTTTGCGACATCATCAACGACAAACAACAATCAGAAAAAAAAATTATGCGCCTAGAAAAACCTTGCTTTTTGCCGAGACTTGTGAGAGCATACTTATTACGCCGTCGATTCATTCTTTTAGGACGAATTAGTTCACAGTGACAGCTGCTAAAAGGTTAGATGAAAAACTTAATTTAAAATCCTTTAAAGCCCGACGAAGCGGCTAAAGAAACTGTAAATTCTGACGGCGAAGACCTTGACAAGTATGTCCCACAACTAGGGGGCAGCCACACAACGCAGACTCGTTCAACAGATGATATTGAGCTAGTATAGGAATTTAAACATGGCGCTGATTTTTGCCGAATCGCAATGAAGCAAGCAACAATTAGGGTTTTAAAAACCCCGGGGAAATATTTTCGTGTAGGGGTAAAGTAAACACAATGAGAGCTTTCTTAAAATTAATGAACTGCTGCTGAGCGACTGGTTGCATCAAAAGCGTCCGCGTTCGTCAAAAATGACGTCAGGCGTCAGTTTTAGAACGGGGCGTCGGACGAACGTCTAACTGGAAAATCGTCTAATGGGATAATTGTCTAATATCTGCATAAATAAAAAATCTGGAAAATCGTCTAAACGGAATATTGTATAATGGAAAATCATCTAAACGAAATATCGTATAATGGATAAACGTCTAACTGGATAAACGTCTAACTGCGGTTTCTGATGTGGGGCATGGGATAATTGTCTAACTGGAAAATCGCATAATTGGAAGAACGTATAACGGAAAACAGTATAACGAGGAGGAAATGAAACGGGGAGTACACAACTCTAACTCCCGGCCATAGAATCCGGCATTTGTCGTTTTGGAATGGGGCTTCACCACAACACGTAAACCCCAGCCTATAAGCGAAAATATCACATTTTCTTGTCAATTCTGTAGATTATTTCAGTTTATGCTTTAGAAATTAAGTTACATGCTTGATTTTGGTTTATATGCTTAAATTTACGCAGATTAGTTTGCTTACATTTGATTTAAAGTGGCCAATGTTGTACAGCAGGTTTGTAAGTTCCAACGAAACACAATTTACGTTCTTCGAACCAGCTCACTCGACTTCCAACCAATCAGAAGGCGATATCACTTTAACCAATCAGAGAGCAGAACACATTCGCATTTTAGGGGGAAGGCTGACGTAGCAGATGCAAACCAGCTGAGATAGCTGCGATCATCGCTCCTCTAATAGTGAGCGACGAACGCAGCTTCAATCCCAGTTTGCCTTGCCCAGTTTGCGGCTCTCACTGTTTGGAAAGTGAACGGGAGTTTTTTTATTTTCTTCTTCTTTATTTTCGTGTGCTAAACACGGCGCTTATAATTTTTGAGAACCGATCAGCTAAACTGAAACAAGTGTGTAATCGATGAGCACAAACAGAAATCTAGCTCCACGAAGAAAAACGTAGTGTTAGCGTAGGGAGCTACAGTGAAAGCCAATGTGCGCAAAGCCGTGGGAGTGGGAAAGGGGGGGGGGGGGTGGCTGGGATTGTCAATTTTTTTGTTCAAACTGGTAACTTTATGCCCCGATCAAAAGTTTACCACCCCCCTCCCCCCCGTCATAACAACGAAAGAATGAAGTCTAACTTTAAAGTTTGCACTTCAGATTTAAACGAAAACGATTTTTTAAAAAAAATATGAAAAGAAAATTATACTTGGATAAGCTCTTTTACGCCCTCTTCAGTCTTTCTTGCCTCCCCCCCACTGGGTAACTACGGCCCTGATTGAGTGGCCTTATAATTAAACGGCATTTTTTTTTAAACTGCAAGGAAACACACACTGGATATCAAGTGATACGGTGCCTGGGTGCTACGACGGGAGTTTGATTAAAACTTTGCTCTTTTAATTGACGGAACGTGCAGACGTGTTAACAATACGTTTATTTAATTTAAATAAACTATAGCGTGTATATATTTTAAAAGACGTGTGGTTTGTAATTAGCACGATGGATTACCATTTCCGAGCTCGGAGAATGAGTGGATGACAAAATAAACAAAGTTTACAGATTAATTTCTTCTTGACCTAAAATTGGCGTAGCCGAATGAGAAGGTAGTTTGCTGACGTAGTTCTTAAATTGAACTTTCACGTACTTTGACTTATACTTTAAACCAATGAATTATAGCTTCGATCTGTATCACGCAGCCATTCTATTCAATCCGATCTCGCTTTCCACAAGCCGTCATCATGACGGGCAACCATCCTCCTTGACTTGTAACACCCGTTAATGGCTAAGCCTAACCACTGAAACGCCGTGTTTTTTTCGAGTGGATTTTAAGTATCTGTCGCAATAAACTACATTTCGAGATTTTTCGGCGGTTCTAGAATGATTTACCTCACTCGTCAGCGTTGTGATTTGTTTCATATATCTACCCTAATTATTAATACGCGCAAGTTACAACGAACGTTCGTCGGCGAAGCGATAGACAATGACGCCATTGTTGTTTCCGTCGAATTGGCCAAAACGTGAGCTCAAACCATGGCCCAACGTAGCTTTACTAGACTGTTTGGGATTGGCTAGATTTTACAAAATCCGAATCCTATACAAAACAGGATAAACTATAATACACCATTTTTGGAGTAAAAATAATAATTACATTAAACTTCACTTTAAATATTGTCGCTCAATACCAGTTTCGCCATCTGGCGACCAATGCTGCTATTAGTCGTAGGGCCAAAATCTGCCGCACGATGGCAGGGCAAACGGTAAATGCCGGTTGCGGAATCATCCAAGTAAGCTACTCCCCGCATACTGCGTATGCTTTATTAATTTCCTCCTGGTATAACGGAATATCATCTAACAGGAAATTCGTATAATGGAAAAGCGTCTAACTGGAAATTCGTATAATAGAAAATCGTCTAAAATCCCTGCCTCGCTCGCGCTGCCGTGCTCGCTGCGGCTATACATATAACATCAGAACCGCAGTTAGACGTTAATCCAGTTAGACGTTTATCCATTATTATCCATTATACGATATTCCGTTTAGAAGCTTTTCCAGATTTTTTATTTGGGCAGATTTCAGACAATTATCCCATTAGACGATTTTCCAGTTAGACGTTCGTCCGACGCCCCGTGAGGGGGCAGGCAGGGAAATTAGACGATTTTCCATTATACGAATTTCCAGTTAAACGATTTTCCATTATACGAATTTCCAGTTAGACGATTTTCCATTATACGAATTTCCTGTTAGACGACTTTCCGTTATACTGTTATACGTTATACGTTCTTCCAATTATCCGATTTTCCAGTTAGATGATTATCCCTCGCCCCTTTCAGAACTGCTCTGTTTTAGAACTTATTGAACTGCTCTGCTGAGCGACTGGTTACATCAAAAGCGACCGCTTTTGTCAAAAGCGATGTTAGGCGTCAGTTGTTTTGCAATTTATTGAACTGCACTGCTGAGCGACTGTGATTACATAAGAAATAACTGCTTTCTTCGCTAAGTGATGTCAGGCGTCAGTTGTTTTAAAACTGCACTGTTTAGAACTTACTGAACGGCTCTGATCGTCAAAGCGACCGGTTTCGTCAAAAGTGACGTCAGACGTAAATTGTTTGAGAACTTGCTTCCTGGATGAATCGATGAGCAGGGGCAGATCCAGAATTCTTCCGAAAAATCTCGCACAGTCAAAACTGCCTTTTTTCCTTCCCTTTCCTTACTAAATTACGAAAGAAAGAGTTCAAATCTCAGAAAACAAAGGATTTTCGGGCAGGCCGGGGGGGGGGGGGGTTGGAAGGACAGCCTCACCATCCGAACATGTTGGATCCGCTCATGTCGATGACCAAAATGGCAGCCAATTTCACGAAGAAAGAAAGTGTTTTATGAACGCACGTTCACCATCTCACTTTCATTATAATTGCGTTGTCGAGGGCGTTGCTAAGCAGTTTTACGTAAAATACTACCCGATAAATACGTTTATTACTGATAGTCGAGTAACTGAGTAACTGGCGTTGTAGTGTTGAGCTGTTCGGTGAGTTCAGCAAAGTGCTTACCGGCACAACAACGAAAAACACACACAAAGATATAAAAACGATTCGGTAAGCCTTTGTTATGGTGTTAAAATTTAATAGGACGATGCGACCATATAATTTATCCCTTCACAATTAATTTTAAACAGTTAATTATTTCTTCTGTAGGAATACCTTACTTTTTTTTTACACGGACTGACGCGACAACACGCATTTAACCAAGCGTTATTACCCATAAACATGGTTTTATAATAACAAAAATTACAACGTGTCATCCACAAGAGCCTTGAAAAAATTTAAAAGAAGTGGCAGTAACGACTCAAGTTGGTAGCAGAGGGTGGTTAGGGGAAACGCGGATTATGTTTTGCCCACACGCAAGGAGCACAGTAGATGGTGGCCGAGTACCAAATGTTGCATTGGATGGTGCAAAACAGGTATAGTTTTCCCCGATATTTTCGGCGGGTTCTTTTTACTTTTAGGCTTCTGTACAGCCGTAACGGCTGAGAAGACTATTGCAACGACTTTGTCCGTTCGTCGCTTTTTTTCAACTGCGCAATGGTATACCAGATAGAGACGACCACGGTTTACAACGTTAGATTCAGTATCAAAAGTTAGTTAAATTAAATCGTGGTTACTTCCTTATGGCTGATAGACTTCTTCGACGTAACTAAATTAAATAATAACATTTGATCGTCGAATAAAAATCCAAAGGTTAACACGCAGCCGTAAAATCAAAAGGATTTTAGCATCGTTGTGTGAGTGAATAGGCTTACCGTCGAACCAATAGGTGCCTTTTATGGTTTGACATTTGGGGGATGTTTTAAATCCAAAGATTGTAATCGTTTGTAATGCTATTTTCGTGAACATTGGGAACGCGCCATCTGTTATCAAAATAATTGTCCTCCATAGCCGAGTAACAATGCAGACTTGGGTAACTTATTGTTTCCGTTTCACAATTAAATCAAAGTGATGTATTGAAATTGTAACTTATCTAAAATAAATAAAGTATATCATCGTCTACTAAACTGTTTATCATATCAAAAACCAAAACTGGTAAAAGAGGCCGCCAAGTTCCGAATGGTTCGGCCCTTCAAATGAGTGATATCAATACACCAAAACATTCTCCAAGTTTATCGCACCGCTTAATAATTCGAAGGTTAAATGAAAACTAGAACATTGCTACTTTCAGTAGCAATGTTCAAGTTTTCATTTAACGTCCAAAGTATTATTCGGTGCGATTAAGTTGGCGAATGTATTGGTGTGTTGATATCACTCCTTTGAAGGGCCGAACCATTCGGAACTTGGCGACCCCTTTTACCAGTTTTGGTTTTCGATATGATATCACTCCTTTTTTTTAAATTGAGTATTGACTCAACTCCACTACCGTGCAGATGAGTAATAAAGTGCCATGTCAGCAAGTAATTGGTTTTCAACAATTTGCTACAACCTTTTGCCTATAGGCCGAACCATTCTCAACTTAGTCATCTCTTTATTGGGTTTTGGTTTGGTTTTAATTTTGTTGTAATTTGTTGTATATACACGTGAATACAATTTCTTTGCAACGTTGTTTAGATTTATTGTGATACACGTCAGTATACACGTTCTCATTGTCGGAACTTTGGCCGTCCAATGAGATGCGATGCCGACAATACTAACAATGGATATAACAATATTTTCGTACTTACGCGCCCTCCCACGCTATCCCTGTTACACCCCCAGGTTCCAAACCATAAAAGGTACGCAGTTTGTATTGTAGTGCACCCATTCGTCCAATTTCATAGCTGGAAGCCTTCCCGTATCTCGGAATCGATGAATAATCACCTTATGGTGATGAGCGGACTAGCTAGCTCCGCTCATCACCATAAGGTGATTAGCTAGCTAGGTAGTAACACATTTTCAACGTTATTGAGGGGCAGATTTTGCATTGAAAGCAGCATACCTGGCATTCAAACACGAGTTAATTTTTGTCAGGTGCGTCATTGCTCTCGATTTCAACACAATTTAAGCTTTTGTACCGCATTATTATTTTTCCCCAAGTACCTGAAATGTACCTAACTATGCTTCAAGATATAAGACACTGACGCGATGGCGTCGCGCTACAATGGTTTACAACCTCGACAATTGAATTGATGTGATGTTTGTTGCCTAACTTGGCGCGACACACTAGCGTGTGGTCTAGATGGGGAAGAAAATCCGCGCAGGGTTACCGCTCCTTGAATAAAAAAATAAATGAAAACTAACTTAATCGTGCTCGGTTCTTTTACAATCAAATGAAAAATTTTTATCGAAAATTTCCTGGTCAATTTTCATTTCTTCCGGTTGTCTTCCTCCCCCCACTCCCCCGGTGGGGAACCGGTCCCTAATGACCGGTCCCTAAGCCCGGGGACCTCTTGGCGGCCCTGTTTGTAGGGTATGTTCTTTTAATCATGGGAGAGGATTTCATGGGAGAGGATGTTTTCACGACCTGCCACTGATGCAACGTTACTGTTCAGATAGGTTTCATGCTGCGACTTATGCGGAACTTCGGATGCAGAGCAACCACGTGATCAATAACCGACCAACCACCTAGACGACTCATTTGTTTTCGCAGTACTTGTCAAGACGCCTGTCATCATCTGTTCCGCCGTATTTTCCTCACACTGCAGCACGAGCGTTGCCAAGGGAATTATCCTGTAACGTACAATGCTTGTAACAACGAACAGACGTCCATCTATCCTTCATTGACGGAGTAGCGTTCCAGTGAGGCGTCCACGCGGGACCCCGCATCTTCATCGGCAACAGCGGTCACGAGAAAGAAGATTACGTACGCATGTTCAAGGTTTCCACCACCTCCCTCTTGGAGACCCACTGCACCTCCCTTCTCCTCCTCCTCCTCCTCCTCCTCCTCCTCCTGAAAGCCCCCTTTTACAAACACAATTTATGGCGTTGACAAATTACGTCTGGGCACCACAGCGGTATTGGTAACGCAATACGACTATGAAGTCATCTGTTCGTGCCGCCAGCGGTCAAAAAAAAAATTAGTTGTTTCTCTTTTACTTAACCATTTAACTTCGGGTTGAATTTACTCAATTTTGAAGACAAACAGAATCGTGGTGGGATACTTAGCAGGCCTGGGTAATCTAAGAAAAAGTAATTGTAATTTAGTGTAATTAGTTACAATTCTGCTATAATTGGAGTTGTGATTGGAAAAAAATCAGCACGATTGTAATTTATGGCCAAGTAATTGTATTTACATATCCAAAACCAAAACTGGTAAAAGGGGCCGCCAAGTTCTGAATGGTTCGGCCCTTCAAAGGAGTGATATCAACACACCGAAACATTCGCCAAGTTAATCGCACCGCTTAATAGTTCGAAGGTTAAACGAAAACTAGAACATTGCTACTTTCGGTAGCACACACATTTACAACGTTATTGAGGGTCAGATTTTGCATTGAAAGCAGCTTAGCTGGCATTCCTACACGAGTTAATGTTTGTCAGGTGGGTCATTGCTCTCGATTTCAACACAATTTAAGCTTTTGTACCGCATTATTATTTTTCCCCAAGTACTTGAAATGTACCCAACTATGCTTCAAGATAAAAGACACTGACGGTATGGCGCCGCGCTACAATGGTTTACAACCTCGACAATTGAACTGATGTGATGTTTGTTGTGATGATTGTTGCCTAACTTGGCGCGACACACTAGCGTGTGTCTAGATTTGAAATTACATTTTTTCAACTCCCCCTTCCCATCATCCTCCTCGTTACCGATAAAGGGCTAAATAATTCGAGAATATTTGTGTACGGCCCTGACGGCCCCTCGTATTTTTCTGTTACAAGAGTCTATTTTTTTTAAAGTTCTAATACTGTAATTGTAATTATAATTTAGCGATTGTATTTGTAATTGTAAATGAATGGGAACAGGATTAAAGTAACTGTAATCACATTAAGCTGTTGTATTTTAATTAATTACATTTACAAAGTAATTTACCCAAGCTTGATGATTACGCAGCCTTGACCAGCATCTCGAACAAGTGGCTAATTTTGTAAATCGTTACTTTGTGGGTGATTCTAAATGCAGGAATCTTTTTGAGGGAAGCGAAAAAAAAAAAAAATAACCAAGACTAAAAACACTTCAAAACGGAATGATTAAAATATTATTTGCCAAAAAAATTGCATTCTTCTACACAAATATTTTTTTTTAAATGAAGATTTGAAACACAAAGCAGCTGTACCATTCAGCTAAAATATTTTTTCACCATGAAAAATAGACGACAGGCCACTATCAAAGAAAAAAGTGCCAAACAATTTTTTTTCCCTTTCTTCAATCACGACCAGAAATAAATTTGGAAAAAAACTTAAGATTACTATTGTAGCCTACCAAGTATTTGTAATAAGCTGCCAAACAAAACTTGCAGTATTTGTCATTTCAAACATTTTTTTAACTCACTTCACTTCTTCTTCCTACTTAACAAATATTTTTAGCGACAAAATGATCTGTTATCTATCTAATTTCGTATCCATCTCTCATCTGCAATGTTATAAAAGTATTTTCTTAGTTTTGAAATTGTTATACTGTTGATTTTTGAGTGTTTTCAAATTCTCTTTTAAGCTTCTGAACAGCCGTACCGGCTTAGAAGACTTTGTCCGTCCATCCGTCGCTTTTTTCAACTTCGCAGCGGTACCAGATAGAGACAGACGACCACGGTTTACAACGTTAGATTCAGTGCCCAAAGTTAGTAAAAAACACGCCAAATTAAAACATCGTTGCTGCCTTATAGCGGATTTCTTCGACGTAACTAAATGGAAAAATAACATTTGATCGTGAATTAAAATTCTAAACACGGTCAGGTTAACTAAGGTTAACTAAGGCAGCTGTAAAAACAAAAGGATTTTAGCTTCGTTTAAAATGTTCTCGTGTCACCGTTGCATGATTGAATAGGCTTACCGGCGATCCAAATTCTCCATTAGGCCTATCTGCTACTTACAAAATTAAAACTTCAATTAAAAAAATTAGGCCTAAAAACTGAAAATTAGGCTAAAAATCACGTTACCATGGCAACGGCAAGTTGCTACGAGTCGCAGCTGGCTTCATCCACAGCACTATATTATGACGTCCCTACATTGCTTCTCTCCCGTCACTTTCCTACCACTGATCTATTGCGCATTACGTTGTAACACTATTAAGTATGTGCCCGGAGGTGCACCATGCTGCAAAAATGAATAGACAAATTCAAAAATTAAAACTGCAGGTAAAAATTAAGCCTAAAACCTGACAATTACGCCTAAAATGTAACATAGAATATAAAATATAAAATATTATACAATAGAGACCGCCGTTGCAGTCCGTGATAGAGATGAGCGCCTTAACATTAGAAGTGGCGGAACTATACAGAAGACCAGTTGTGACTGGGTAGTCGCTGCAGCGGCTTGGTTTCAGGATTGTTGTTGAATTTATATTTATTAAATGTCCACCACATACGAGCCATGGTTCTGTGGTAGACTTGGTGAATTTTGGAAGTGCAATAAAAAAAAAAGCTTTTGAAGGCTGTCACTTCTTTAACCTTTACCTTGTGGTTTGTAATTGTTTAATTAGTTCTGAGGACCACATAATTTAGTGCGGCGAAATCAGCGTAACACGGGAGCTGGTTATGCAGCACCTTAAGTCTGTGAGTAAGAGTTGGTTCGCGGGCCAATCAACTTCGAGTTCGCAAAATTCGTTAACTTCCTGCAATTAGTAACGGTAAGTTTTACGGCGACAAAAGTTAGTTAATTTTGGAAGTTCACGCTTTAGGGAGCCAGCGATGTTCACCAAACCGTTAGCCGGTGGCAAACGAAGCAAAAATTGTCCCTATTACTTCACCTCCAAGGGACGGCCTGGACTTTGGGTCTGTACCTTTAAGTTAGTCAATTGATAAAACAAGCACTCAGAAATGCGTGCTGAAAGTGCGTTAGACTTGAAACACTTGATTGCAGAAGGGGAAAGAGTGGTAGACGTGGAGGAGGTGAAGGGGGGGGGGGGGGGGGCATTGCCAAGGAGGAAAGACAACTTGAGGTGCAAAAAAAAGTCTTCCATCTTGATAGAATCAGTTGATTGCCCTGAAGGAGTTAGACGAACCATGCCATTCTTCTGCGCCATTGCGTCCCATTTCCGGAGCTTCATTGTGTAAAGTTGGTGATGAAGGAGCAACGAAGGAAAAGCCGCAGAAGATGCCCAGTAGTCGACAAAAATTCCTTACATTAGCTTCACTCCGTCGACTTCGAAAAGGATTGACGTCTGAACTGGGACCCCGGGTACGCGCGGTCGCGAAGCAGCGCAATGGCGCTTCTTATCCTGCAATGCTGTCTGTCTGCATTTCCGTTAGTGTCCATAAGTGTAACTCGGTCAAATATTAAAAAAAAAAAAAAAACGACAAAGCCGTCATTGAAATGACACCGTCCGATGGAAATATTTTTATGAAAGTCCATGGATTCCGGGGGTAAAGGGAAGTGTTCAATGAGTGAGAGCGAAGCGAACGAAAAACAGCGTTTGTTATAGCCAGTGTGTTCAAAAATACGTAAACGGGGGGATACACTCCTTCCGCAACAAACACATAAGAAACCAAGCCGTCCCAATGTTGCAAATGGTGTATCAAACACCACCAGTGCACAGCACGGGCTTCAGCTAGTTAAACTTAAAAAGCACTTGTACAATAAGGTGGAGTGTACAAACTTTTTTTTTTTGGGGGGGGGGGGTTTCCTCACTGGCAGGGCGCAGAAAAAGTGCTCTTGGCCATCACTATATATCACGAACAAAAAAAAATCATCATACTGGTGTCAATTCTTGAGGTGCCCGAAGGGCCGGCAGTTTAACAGCTGCTTCATCCACACCGCTATATTATGACGTCTTTACATTGCTTCTCTCCCGTCACTTTCTTACCAGTGATCTATTGCGCATTACGTTGTAATACTTTAAGTATGTGCCCGGAGGTGCACCATGCTGCAAAAAATGAATAGACAAATTAAAAAATTAAAGCTGCAGCTAAAAATTAAGCCTAAAACCTGACAATTGCGCCTAAAATGTAACATAGAGAATGTAAAATGTAAAATATTATACAATAGAGATAGATGTTGCAGTGCGTACGGAAATGGGCGGAACGGCGGAACAGGCAAAAATTATGATTTGACTGTTTTAAAATAATCTAATTTTTAAGATTATCTCATTCGATTCTCAGCCATACTGACATGGCCTCCGGCCTTTGGTTTCAAAGGTCGTGGGTTCGATTCCCCACTCAGGCAGTCTGACATTTAAGTCCAAACGGCAACGTAAATAGATTAGGCTAAGTATATTAAAATACATAAGACGATGAAATAAAAATTCCGTCTCTTACAGTCTGTTTCACGTTAAACACTTTTTTATACGTACTCTTTTTTATGTTTTGTTTGTTTGGCTTTAATTTCTACCCTGTAACTCTTAACATGCCCCATCGGTAGTTACCTCTGTGTTCAAACAATCATAACAATCCACCCCTTAACGTTACCAGCGTCCCTACAACATCCACGAGGGTGCAATGTAGAGCCATTTTCGACCGGTAACATCATCGTTTCATGAGAAGTCCATTGAAGCCTCACGAATGGGAAGAAGAGGTGGGGGCGGGAGAATTGAGAGAGAGGTGGGGGTGGGGAGGTGGTGGAGGCTGCCTGAATGGCCTGAGGGTTTAGCTCTACCTCGGACCGTGGCAAATGGCCCGGAATTTGAGGGATGGCGCCAACAAATTAGCGTTACGGCTGTCACGGTGCGGGGGTGGCCGGTGAGGCTCTTCTGTCCTCGATGAGGTCAATAGTGGCTCATCGTCGCCCACGCTTTTACAGTGGACGGCGCCGCCTAAGACCCCGAGACCTGATTGGATCGCATTCTTCCCCTACGTATTCGATACACTTTGGAATTCGCGCCATGCTTCACGACAGACAGCTAGCTATCCTGCCATCCGGGGCTACACGACCCCGTTCGACGATTGTTTGCAAACTCGGGCGTCAGCGGAATTTGAGCCGGGCCAGAAGCCAAAAGCATCATCTTTATTATCCTTCTGCAGATTGGATACTTATGATCCCAACCCCCCCCCCCCCCCCCCGCCTCCCTACCTCTCATCGTTTCTCTCGCCCACTCCCTCCTCCCATTCTTTTCAATCCTTCAACACCGAACGCGAAAAACAGAGCGCTCAAAGGTGGTAATTGACTGAAATATGACACATGGTAGTAAATGATATCGAGGTAAACAAAGAACTAAAATGATAAGAATTGCTGTGAACGGCCCAATTTTGTAACCACTTCAAGAGGCAAAAACAAAATCTTGCCTTTACGTGGGCATGGGAATCGAAAGTAGATTTTTTTTGTATTTACCTTCCGGTTGCTCTAACCTTTTAGCTCACTGGAATTTAATTGAACTACCCTAATAAGTCGCCTAGTGACAGCCCTGGCAAATCTACTGCGCCCCCCCCCCCCTCCAAGATGAAATAAGAAAATGGCGGTGCCGAGCCGAGACTCAAAGGCGCCCACCCCCACAAGCATGGGTCAACCCGCCAAGCGTCAAGTCGAGTCTTAAAGCCTTTCAGCGAGGGAGCAGAAACAATGTGCTCAGGCAGGCTATTCCATGGAAGCATCACCCGCTTAGTAAAAGAGCAAAAGAGGCAGTTGAGACTAGAAGTCAGACCCTGTAGCTTGGGACCTGTGATCACGACTGAATCAGAAGTGAACCGTTGTTTTCGATCAGGAAATATCATAACTAAGATCTGGGCTTTTAAAGTCTTTTTTTCCGGCCATTGTTGGAATGCGCAAGCTCTGTGTGGTCACCATACCTCCTGAAGGAAATTGACCTTGTTGAGTCGGTGCAGCGACGTTTCACGAAGAGCTTACCAAGTTTGCGAGAGATGTCCTTCTGTGCACGCTTGAAGAAAGCGGGTCTTGAATCTCGTGAGCTTCGCCGTTTGAGATCGGATCTTATTTTGGTTTTCAAAATTCTCCACGAACACACTAATGTTGTGCTGCCATTTTTCGAAATGAGCACGGTACACTCCACCCGTGATCACTTTCTGAAACTGGTGGCTCCGAGGGTAAATGGTGACTGTAGGAAAAACTTTTTCTCTGTTCAGGTTATCCCAGCGTGGAACTCTCTTCCGGAGAGAACAGTCTCGGCAAATACCACTGCAGCCTTCAAGCACGCTTTGTGTGGGCTCTCGTTTGAACGTTTTTTGAAGCGGCCGGGGTGGGTTGGGCATCACCTGGTGACTGTTCAGATTTTTAGTTTTGGGATTGGTGTTAGTGACCCTCCCTTTGCCACACATGTAGTCAAAAATTTATTTATTATTATTTAGTTTCGGTAAACCATGGGGGAAGAGTTGAGGTCAACGAGACCCTAAAATGCTTTAAGGTCCCTAAAGGCTTTAATGTTAAAGTTATAACTAGGTTATTTTACGATTTCTGACCTTAAAGCATTTCAGAACGTAATTTTTCTGCTAGAAATTGATTAAAATCTTCACACATTCAAGGAAATCAATGGTTACTTTATATCCTTCAATGGTGGTTTTTAATTAAAAGCGTCATACATAACGCAAACTTAACAAACTAGCGAACTTAAATGCGAATGAGAATTGCGTTAATGCTAGACCGAACCCATATCATATATACGTGAATGATCGCATAAACACCGAATTTTTAGTACCTGACTTAGGCCTAAACACCCTCCCTGGACAAAAGTAAGACTACAAAAATTAATTATAACTTTG
>JAHWFP010041742.1:563-16882 GCA_023313725.1 Lithobius niger | reverse complement strand
CTAGATCGTACGCGAAACAATTAGCAGTTACAGGGAAACCAGCTAGAAGGCAGCTGTACAATTACTAATAAGGTATTGCTTGCCTTTGACCGGCTTTCCTGCACTACACACATTGTTTTGCCCGTATCTCCTTTGTTTATGGCACGATTTCTGTTACGTTTTCTGTGTTGGCCTGGGTTCATGATCCTAAACAACTTTCTAATTTACTTCATGCTGTTATCTTGTATAGTTACGGAGTTAACTTCTGGATGACCTTGAAAGCATCTTTCAAGCAATACCTTTCAAAGCATCTTTCAAGGTCATATTTACAGCAGACATTACATCCGCCCTGGTTTGCTTAGTATTGGTAGGTATTTCGATTTGAGCTAATTACACGTCTTTAGAAGACATTGCTGCTGGACACTTCAGTTGCCTCACCCTGTATATTAAATGCATAAAAGAAAGAACAAAAAAATGAGTTCAAGTTGGTATCGACCTTCAATAACCATAACGGGGTGTGGCAAAATTCGTCCATGTAAAATATGAAAGCATCTGGTAGGTCTAACTGTTTCTTATAGTAAAAAAAAACCCTCTTAGACCTCGTAACAATAATATTCACAATCGTTCCAGCCCCGAAATATACATTATAGGCCCTTCCACACCAAACGAGATTCTTACAACCATCGTAACACATAATCAGCCAACAATAGTTGGACCATCAAACTGGTTAAATCCACTTCCAAAGTAAACATACGTGCAGTTTCTTGCAACACAGAATTTACAATTAATAATTCGTAATCCTACATACCGTGTAATTTGATACTCCGGATTCCAGTCGTTCCCGACCACAAGTTCGTTACTGACAACTTTATCCTGTCTTATTTTAAAGGTGATTACAGAGGGTGCGTTAACAACATGTTCCGGTAGGTTATTCCAAAATTCAACCTGCCGGACTCGAACGAGTTCCGCACGGCATAATAGTACGGATTTTCGATAACAAATCGAAAAGACGAACACCTTGTGTTAATCGGGGATGCTACCGGTGTGAAAAAAATGCGAAAAATGCGGAAACAAATGTGATTACTACCAGTGTTAGTGTGAAAAAAAGACAAAACGCACAAGCGAAGTAAGAACAATAAAATTAAGTCTGCCCTAACTTTGGGCTCGGAATTACGTAGGTCTGTCTGTGGTTTGAACACGAAAATAAAAAAAATAAAAAATTGGTTGGTTTACGGGCGGAGTCGCTTTGCATTCGTTTTCGCTCTCTGGAGTGAGATGACAGAAAAATTAAAATGGTTGCTGGAAAAGAAAAAAAAGTTTTATTAAAGAATTGTGAAGCCGGTCACTGTGCTGTATGAAAACGAAGAAATAGTTTCTTTGCTGTTTCATTTTTGTCTCGTCTTTCACATAACCATTTTTGTACAAAAATCAAAAATGGTTATGTGAAAGATGAGACAAAAATGAAAAGCAGGTATGTGAGAAAAGTGAAAAAATGAAAAGTGGCGATGGGAAAAAAAACTGGTACTCCCGGCAGCACCCCCTGGGTAATCCCAGTCTGATTTATCACAAAAAAATTTATTCGGTAGGTTGGGTAGGTGACCATGCAACACTTGAAACATAAAAATCAACCCTCCCCGTTGACTCCTCCATTTATTTATGAGAAGGTAGGTTTAATATTTGTAATCGTTGTTCACTGAGTAGGTGATAAAGCATATTAACCTAATTTTCGTCATGTTTCTCTGGATATTTTCAATTGCCATTTTCAATTTTCAATATTTTATATTTCTGGATAATCTTAGCATCCTTCACAAACAACGGGTTCCAAAAAGGTATTCCTAATTCAAGCATTGGTCGCACTTGAGTACGTATTGTGCGCGCGGCGTATCTTGAGTCCTGGAAGTATTTTATGAGCGGCTACGTCTTCCTGGAGGGATCGGCTTTAATCGACGGCCGCCATTGTTTTTGTAACCATTTTGGATATCAACATGGCACTCTGCTACCAAAAACGTACAATCGATTATCTGTGTTCGTTCTGCAGCGAACTCAAGATAGGCCGCGCACACTTTAAGTTGGTAATGACCAAACTTCAATTCTCGTGACGTAACTTATTTTATTGCTAACTTCACGTAAAACGCTTTTGTCGGCTTAAATATCTACATAATGTCTTTCTATCCTGCCCTTGGCTCTTTTCCCCGGACGTTTCTGTAAGACCGAAAAGAGTGGACCGTTTGCAGGATGGTGTGTTATTTAGCAAAACGTCTTAGCGTGATATCACAGCATTTCTTTACAAGGAAACTGCCCGCCATAATCACATCAATGATGAGCGGATGATGAAGGGGCTGTTAGTCGTAACTTTTGCTTAACTTCCCGGGGTGCTTCCAGTCGGTGGGTTGGTGGGTGGTCGGAGGCTTGACGTGGCCTCACCTGTTCAACCCCCGACAGGGTAGCAAGGGGAAACTCATCTCTCACTTTCAATGAAGAGTTTTCCCCCCCTCTTTCAAGTTTGGGTGTGCTATCACCACAGAGGGCTGCTACACTATACCCTCGCAGTACAGCGGAGACAACCCACAGACAGGAACCCCTGTAACGGGAAATCGTTATGCACCAACAGCTGCAAGAAGGGTAAACATGACGTCATGGTGTAACGCTGCCCAGTCTCTTGTTTCGCGCAGCTTAACTCTGAAATGTAATCATGACATAATAAACAAAGCTGACAGGCGTTTGGTACTTGGACGTCAAATGTCTTACACCCTTACATGAGGTTCATGAACAAAACGACATCTGTTTCGTATCAGCAAACGTCAAATCACTGACGACTTCGCGTTTTACAACTTGTAATTCTGTCACTCGACAGTACGTCTAATTCGTGTAAATTATGACGCTCGTCGAGGGGGTACCGACATGTGACAAAGCGTACACCGGATTCCGGATTTGTCCATTGTATTTGATCCGGATTTTTTAGTTTAAAACTAGATTTAAAAACACCGTTTCTTTCATTTTGGTTCGCATTTTTTTTTTACCAAACTTGATCGTATTTTGTCGGATTAATACTGACTTACGTCGGATTCATTGGATATAAGTTGGATTTTGGATTTACATCGGTTCTTTCCGTACCTGGTGGATATTTGTGACTTTAATCCGGATTTGAATTTAATCTGGATTTAAACACATACCGGTTCTTTCATTTTTGCTCCCATTTTCGTATAAAACTTGTTCGGATTTGTTCCGGGTAAGAGCCGACTTTTTTTTTTTTAGATTTAGTTTGGATCATTTGGATTAAAATCTGATTTTTCCGGATTTGTCGAGTGCTTTCTTAATTGAAATCCGGAACTTCATGGATTTAAATACTAATTTGTAGGATTTGTTCCGAATTTTCATGGATTAAATCCAGATAGTTATGAAGTCGGTACTTTAGTTGACTAAGGGCCTCCCGCGCACGGGGCAACCAGGTCGTGCGGCCAGTAAGTCGCAGCAGCCACTGGATTCCTGGGCGACGTGCAGGCGACCACAGGATGACCATACTTGCTCCGTGTTCATTTTTCACCACGAGATCGAGAATTATCAATGCAAAACGGACATGGTCGCACAGCATGTCGCCGTGTTTTTTGGCCGCCACGACCACTGGCTGCACAACCTGGCAGCCCAGTGCGCGGGGGCCCTTAGTCCTGGGCTAAGAAGGTATAAACTCCATGCGTGTCTACTTACTTCTCCTTCGTCGTCTCCTCGTTTGTTCCGCAAATCACCACTTGCCAGACAAAATGCCATCATCGTGGCTGAGCGGTGGCAGAGATCAGCTTAGGTTCATTTTTTCAGGTCGATGACTAGAAAAGGAACCCTGACAAAAGTTTGCAAGTCAGTGCTGGCCACGGTACTGTGAGAGACTGCCAGACTTCTTCAGCAGATATGGGATCTATTCCGGCATATTCTGAACGTGATCTCTACCCCTACGATGATCAGAAGTTTCCCAGTTCAATTCCCTGGTTTTCGTCCCCCCCCCCTCCCTCCCTTACTAGACTTCTTTCGCCAAGGTTCAAAATTGAGCCGGGTAATTTAATAATAAATAATTAAATGTTTGATGCAGTTGAGCATAGGTTAGAAGTGGGCCCTGGACGGTGACTTATATCCATAAATACGGATGCAAACCTATTTACGTTGCCCTTTGGACTTATATGTCAGACTGCCTGAGCGGGGAATCGAACCCACGACCTTTGAAATCAGGTCCTACCGCTGAGCCATACTGACGTGGCCTCAGGCAGTCAGACATATAAGTCCAAAAGGCAACGTAAATAGGTTTGTATTTACTTAACCAATCTCGAGCCCATTGGCTTTCCGTCCCGTTTAAACACTTATATCCACCCTGGTAGTTTGTCAGCATTTACAATGCTGGAAAATGAAGCACGAGGAGTTTGCTTTCGATAACACGGGGCTCCAAGATATTTACAAGACGCTTTACGTGTCAAGTCTTTTTTTTTTTGTAGTTGTGCATCAATTTTCTACCTTATCAGTAACGTTCTTACCTTTTGCTTTTTTCAGCCGAATAGCACCCTCTCCCTACCCCACACACACATAGCAGAAAGAAAAAAAAGCTTAAGTCCCAGTATGCAACGATAGCTTTGTGAACGGTCCCTAGGTATACCGAAGAAGGTGGGAAAGTACCTATATTGATTAGAGTGATCAGCTCCAAGCCAAATGGACTTGTAATCGAATCCTATTCCTTAAAATTTAATATCTCTAAAATTCACCTGATGGCAAAAAGGGATACAGGGTTGGATCGAGCACAGAACCTTCCTAATTTTTTGGAACCCTTCCTTTCATTTTCCTCCCCCCCCCCCCCCCATTTTCGAATTAAGGGTTCCCTAGTTTTTTAAGTGTTCTTATTCTTGTTCTTGAAAATTTTGGTTTATTACCTGAGTCTAATTTTTATTTCATATAACATCAAACTGGCAGAGAAATTATCACGGAAAGATTGTTGTATTGTTTATTTTTAGCTTTATTAAACAAATTTAAAAAAAATTATGTATTTAATAAAGCTGGAAGTAAAACTAAAATAAAACATTTTTTGGAAATCTTCCTTATTTTCCTACTTTTTTCCCATTTTCGAATTAAGGGTTCCCTATTTTTTTTTTTAACTGCTCTTATTCTTCTTCTTGAAACTTTTGGTTTGTTACCTGTGTCTAATTTTTATTTCAAATAACACCAACTGGCAGAAAAATTATCACGGAAAAATTATTGTATTTTCTACTTTTAGCTTTTTTAAATAAATAAAAAATTTCGTTTTAGAATCCTTTTTTTTTTATAGCAGCCAATCCAAACGCAGAAAATAAAAGTGATTCAATAAAATTCCACAAACGCAAGACGGCGTTTGTTTGACTGCACTTTATTTGAGTGTGCTGGTGTTTGTTTTACTTTTCCTGTGCTTGACGCTTGTAATTAATTTCTTAAGGGTTTGTTGTTTTATGTACAGTATATTTACTTGTTGTTTCACAAAAAGTGCACGTCACAGATTAATAAATTAAAAAAACCAAAAGTGCTACAACAAACATTCAAACAACGTTTCGAATATTTTCGTCACTCAGGCATCCAAAAATTGCGTGTACAGCTGTTTAATGAAATACATGAAAATGAATACACTGTGTATTTACTCGTTTAATTCGCATTAAGTTGTGTATTCCGATGTGAAAATAAAACAGATGGCTGTATCTGGTGTCTGGGTTATAAATCCAATCTAGACACACGCTAGTGTGTCGCCCGAAGTTAGGCAACAAACATCGCAACAAACATCACATCATTTCAATTGTCGAGGTTGTAAACCATTGTAGCGCGACGCCATAGCGTCAGTGTTTTATATCCTGAAGCAGAGTTGGGCACATTTCAGGTACTTGGGGAAAAATAATGCGGTACAAAAGCTTAAATTGTGTTGAAATCGAGAGCAATGACCCACCTGACAAAAATTAACTCGTATAGGAATACCAGCTGAGCTGCTTTCAATGCAAAATCTGACCCTCAATAACGTTGAAAATGTGCAGCAGTGTTCTAATTTTCATTTAACCTTCGAACTATTAAGCGGTGCGATTAACTTAGCGAATGTTTTGGTGTGTTGATGTCACTCCTTTGAAGGGCCGAACAATTCGGAACTTGGCGGCCTCTTTTACCAGTTTTGGTTTTTGATATGATAGAAAACGTACAAATGTACACGGTGCACAACTTTTTTCCCTCTCAGTTGGCTGATATTTCTCTTTTGTTTGCCCAAAAATTCCTTTCTGTAAAATATTTTCATGTCACTTCGTCGCCAAAAAAGTAATTTGTTTAACTCTGTGTATGTTTAACTCTGTCAAAATTGTCTCATTCATCCCACCCCCCCCTTCCCCCATCACAATGTGTCTTAAGTTTCCACCACCCTCCCCCAGAAAATTATGGCAGAAACGTCGACCTCTCATCCCACGGTTACCAACGAAGACGGATGCAATTCAGGATAGCTGACTTTTCCAAATTTCTTTGTTTACGCTGATTTTAAAAGATGGAAAATTGATTTTTTTGGAGTAACGTGTTACACGCCACAAATTAAAATGGATTTATCGTAAAAATATTGCTCGGAAAAATATTATACGACTTCATAAAATGTGTGACCTCTCCCCTCCCCTTCCCCCGAATCCGAAATGTCACACTCCGCATATCCCACCCTCTTCCAAGGAATATGGAATATAATACAACGTCAAGTGCACTACTGCTTGCCTGCCCTACAACATAACTGGTGTGCGTTTGATATGTAGTAAGTACCATAAGTAGTCATCTGGGTACATACTGAAGGAACAGATTGGTGTAGGCCTATATCTTCTTGTCTTCTTCTTGCTTTTGTGAGTCAGTGTCAGGCCTCGATTTAAATATTTGTTTCGCTGGGACGTCATTTCTTTAGTATAGCTAGGTACCATAGGCGCAAATTGCTTTCCTAGGGACACTAAGTTTTAAGTATAAGAATAGGAATGTAGGTTAATGCAATGTATTTTTGTACGATGAATGATAATTTATTGGGTAATTTATTACATGACTTTGTATTCTCTAAAATTGTTAGTGTTAGTCTATTGCTTCTAACTCTCCTAGAGTTGTGTCGTTCAATGAAGATAATTCTGGAAAAAAAAAGGAGAAAATTCACTGGTCCCTCCAGACAAGTTTAATACGGTACGCTTCTGTGCAGGACCACTGGTGAATGAAATCAGTGGAGTTTGTTTCATGCTTCAACTGAGTAACTGGTAGTCGGGAGCAAGGTGGCCCCATGCTTAACATGACCATCTCATGCACCAAAAGTTTCCGGGTTGGAGTCCCTGGAATATTCGAGAAGAGAAGGGCCCTATGATGTCTCGTGCTCATGTCGATCACGGCATGTAAAAGAAACTAAGAATTTTCGAAGGGATTTACCCAGAAAAATTGTCCCTCTCTCCTTCTGGCGGCTGGATAGCGTCATAAGCCGTAAGCTAAAGTCTAACTGGTGGTGAAATATACTAGTACGACGTGGGTAGGCATGCTAGAATTCTTTCGTTACATGATCCCCGCTCCAAAAACAAATAATAATAATAAAATGCCACCAAATTCATTTGCAAAAAGGATTTACGAATTTGGTCTTTGTGTAGAGGAGGTGGAATTTTTCTCTTCCGTGAGGGGGGTTCTGGGGTTACCCAGGGGTGCAACTTATTTATAATTGCTGATTTTTGCAAAAAAAAGTTTATTGTCTACCGACACCTCTTAAGTGTTTTTTTTTTTTTTTTTTTTTTTTTCCGCAGTTGTACATTATATTTTTTGTTCGTTTTTCAAAAGCAAGCAACGGTTCATTGCCCAGTCCAAGTGATGCCCTTTGTAGCGTTTGGAATTTGTTAAATAAAGTTTAAAGTTTAGAGCTGCCTGTTACTGACACACCACTTATTATCGTGGGCGTACAAGGAGTATCTGTTTTAGACTACAATGCTTACTCTTCTTAGAAGAGGAAGCATTTTAGACTTAAATGCTTACTGAAGATCATTCGTAAGCCTTACCAGGAGTAATATAAAGTAGGAAGATCCAACTGATAATTCTACCCCATCTTTAACCATTCCTACCGAGTCGCGACCTCATGTGGCCAGTTGTCCAACGAGAGACCGTTTATACGTTCGTGGAAAACTTACGTTAAAAGTTACGCTGTTTAGGTTGTTTTTTTTTTTGGCCGAACGAGCGAAGACAGCGAGGTCAAATACTCACCTGAATTTGGATTTTCAGGTATCTGCTTATCTATGAAAGTGTTTGTCTGTTTGGGGCACGATAACTATCACCTTTTTTTTTCTAAATGGTTAAAATTTCATGAAAGGGGAGCTTTGATGCATGAAACGAATAGGTTCGAAATGAAATTCTTACGGTAAACAATTTTGGAGACATTCGGGTCTTCCGTTGGATGGATGGCTAGGCCGATTTTAGTAGCGGAAGTTAGGGACCCTGACCTACAAAGCCAGTGGCCCCGAGCATTACACGAACAACGCAACGTTATATGCTGTATTGCACCGCAGTGGCAGTTCTTTTAGTGTGAATAATGAAAAAATTAATTACAAATAGTAAACGTAACACACTGTGGCTGTCAACTCCGCGCGTTTTTAAACAACGCCGTTGCTTCTTTTATAATTTCTACAGCAAATCTATGGTGGCAGAACTATTCAGATACACCCGTACAGATCGGTGATGAATTTGTTCCCTTGCTTCGGTGTGCGTTTCCATAAGTTCGCATTGTTGTTCGCTAGCTTCATGTTTAGTTGCTGTGTAAGATGATAATGAGAATGTAGAAAATAAATGTAATCTCTCGCTGGAAGTAATTGTCATATTCAGAACTCAAGCATATTGTTTAGTATGCCTAATAAATATGTTTGGAATATGTGAGTTGTGCTACGATTGGTTCCAAGCATGTGTTAATAATTAGCAGGCTCTAGCGTTTAAACGCCATTGAGCCAAGGAACGAGTTTTGTTACTCAAGCCAAGGCCAACTATGGTAGAAATTGCGTGTACTAACTCCCGCGGCTTCGCGCTAGTTCTCGCGCAAGTTAATGGCTCTAAGGGCGGATTTACGCAACGAATCGCCTTTGCATTCTCGCAGCTAGAATTTAATCGCAATGGCAGAGTTGTCGTTGCCATGGTAACAACGCTACCTGGATTAGCTAAATCCGACGTCGTTTGAGTAAATGTTTTATGTCGGATAATCCGTGACAGTAAGATTAAGAATTCCTCCTGACGAAATTTTCTCAGTCGCTTCTGAACTCGTATTATTCAACGTTTTCGTTGCGATGCGAAATGGCTAAAACCGCCGCCATGTTGAAATTTCAGATAATTTCTAGCTTCTAGCTGCGAGAATGCAAAGGCGAGTTGTTGCATAAACGCGCCCTAAGCATTGCTTCGGCGAAGTACGGGCTCGTTTACGCCACGACAGTTTTCTCGCTCACTAGCTTTTACTTGATCAATACTAAATCTGATGACCGCTTCTCGCCTTTACTGGAGTATGCGGCTTTCGAGTTGTCTATAGCCTACGTATAGTAACCTTGGCAACGACGCAGACGCAAGTCTTCTCCTCGTGCCTCGTGACACGGCATACGATGCTTGCAAGATTTGAGCGTCGATTTATGACAACAAGAAAACAATAATTCTTACTGCAGTACAAGACGACGGACTATTTTTTTGTATGCCGGCATTCGATGGTTTGTCTTCGATTCGATAGCCACGAAATGGACGCCATGTTTGATTTTGAATTCTCGCTGCGAGAAGCTATTTATTTATTCTACCGACGTTTGATCATTGCGAGAAGCTGTACTTTGAGGGAGAGTAGCAAATTTTGGAAATAGCGTGAAATGATAACAATAATAATAATAATAATAATAAAGGTTTAACCACGTTAAGGGTTTGGAGCTGGATGGGGGAACCCACTAACACCAGTCCATAAAAGGCAAGGTAAGTATAAAACAGAACAGAGTCAAGGGACAAGTGTAGCAACTAATTCTGGCCGCTTTAAAAATGTCCTAAGGCAAATTTTATTTAATAAAAATTTAATTCCGTCAACTGAACTCGCCTCAACAACCTCACTCGGCAAGGCATTCCATGCGCGGATAACCCTAATGCAAAAGAAATTTTTTCGGCACTCGATCTCGGACGCCTGTGAAGCAAGTTTAAAAGAATGTCCACGGGTGATCCAACAAGGACTGGGATCGAAAAATGGTAAGTCGACGGCCAGGATGCCATGCAAAATCTTAAATGTTAGGATTAAGTCAACAATGAGTCTACGAAGTTCACGGGATTGAAGCCCGGTACGAACCAACCTTTCACAGTAGGACAAGTCCTGCAAACCGGAGAGCCGTTTTGTGAATTTTCGTTGGACAGATTCAATCTTGTAGCAATGTTTAAAATTATTGTAGCTCTTTATCTGTGTTGTTATTTATAATACATAGAATTTGTTATCTATTACCGCATTCATTTAGTAGCAACGGGAAACTAATCAAAAATAAATAACGGTTGACTAGCAAATAGCATTCGGCGAAAATTGTCCTTGCGTAAACGCACCCTTACTCATTAGGTTCACTGGATGCTTGACACCAGCCGGTATAAGTGTGACATTTTCAGAAGGCAAAAATATGACTTAAAATAAATACATTATAAGTAATGCGAAAATGCAATGAGCTAATGACTTCTGAAGAAAGCTTTCTGCAAAAGCCTTCTGATGAGTTTACGGTAATTTGGCTAAAAGTTAAAATATTCATTTCAAACTAGGCTTAATTCAGAGTGCTGTTCTATAAATTCATTAGCCTGCAGAGCGTTCAGTTCCATTCCCCAATAGCACTCATAAATACGAAAGAACAGTAAACTGAATAGTAAATTTGTGGGTAACGCATCTAAAAGTGGCACTGTCACCAATTGAAAGCACCGTGGCGCCATCTTCCGGCAGTGATATTGTTAACCTTTACACCTTGCTCCCAGGTGCAAGAGAACGTACCAAATTTTTACTCAATAATCAAAGAGGCCTGTGGCTTGTTTGTTTCGTTAAAAGAAATGGCGTCGTGCATCTTTTCGCTTGATGCGAGCAAGTGCTAGATAGCACTACATAGCGCTAGATGTTACCAAATTCTGCAGACTTTAGAACGTGTTGTCCGTGCAACTTCACCATTCACAGCAGCTTTTTAAACAGGACACAAGGCCAAAGAGACAAACCTTAAAGGCGCTGTATCACCATTTCGCTAGCGTTGCCCGTATTCTAAACACAGCATCCACGTTCCAGCTTCTCCGTCATCCAATAGAGCAGTGACACGACGTAGTATTATTGTATATAACTCTATGCTGAAGCCTTAATGGGTTAGCTGCAAGGGGCACTGTAGAGAGAAACAGAAGGGCGTCATACTGACGCCGATGCTGTGAAGAGTGAATTCTTAGACCTAAAACGCGCGATTTTTGTTGTTGGAGAAAACAACGTTATTTTAAGCCTAAGAAATCAGCTCTTCCGTTGTTTTTGCCTCCATTTTTATGTAGTGCACCTTGTAGTTATGCTCTCCAAAACCCAGATTGGTGCCAATATGGCGGCAAATGTCACTGCTCTATAGGCTGATTTGGTCACGTGATCGTGTTTTAGTTACGAAAATTCACGGCGTTGTTTCTTTTTTTTAAATTTACCAATATTTTCTTTATATTGCTCGAAGATTCTACGGTGCTGCATCTAGGAGTTGAAAGGTGAAGAAAAAGCGCCTTTAACAAGCATTAACAGAATCCCCCCCCCTCAAAACGAATTCATTACACAGCAGCGGAGTACGACATCCTTTTTCTTTCCGGGAATGAAGGTATGACGCGTTGACAAACAATAACAGAGTGAGACACGAATCCATTTTTCCGCGGCTGTATAGTGACTGAATGCGTCCGTTCTTCGCACACACACACAATAACACAATTGAGACGGCGCTCAAACAACAAACACAATGGATAGAAGAGAGAGGCGGCCGTAATAAGCGACTTGAACCGACAGTCGCTCTCCTAAATCAACAAAGTCGTCAGTCTAATGATGGGATTTTACCTTCCTCTCTCGAGCCCAACACGCCAATTACGGGGCCAATTTCGACCAAGCAAGAAACGCCTCCTTCCGTATTAACGCTGGGCTTGCAGGGCCCAGTGGGCACGAAACAAACACAAGAAAAAGGGGCTGAAAATGGCCGCCCGTCACTCACCAAGCAAACGAGGAGATGACGTAATGTAATAGGTAAAATGAATTATGATTAGCCGTTCTTAACGGAGTCTCAGACCCTTTGAGTGTAGCGATGCGCCTTTCGAGGTAATTTAAAGGCACATTCCGTCTGCCTTATAACAGCCACGCGCAGATCGCCTCCGCGCATGTTACCATCGCCAAGGTCAACTGAAATAGTAGCTAGGCACGCAGCTACTATCTCAGTTGGCTTTGGGAATAGTATACGAAACCGCATCAAGTTAAAGATTCTGTCGTCACAAACCGGCGTGATTTTCGTATTTTAACATCACAATTTATAATTTTTTAGGCTACTACATTATAATTTTTCTTTAGCGATCTATTGGCAAAAGTAATTTTAATTTTTATCGCATTAGTCTTTTAAATTTTTGATCTCATAGTAATTAGTGCATGCGCACACACAGATCAAACTTCAAGGTTATTGTAGGCGCGCAAAGGATCATATACGTGCAGGATACAGTAAATACAGTTCCCAATATTCAACTGAAATTCTCGTAGACGCCACATTTTAAAACGGATTTTTAGCAATGGATTGACAATCGGTAAGTAAATAGACCTTTGGGGCGTACTTGATGTGGAGGATCGAGAAAAATGGCGCTGGGAGGAATGGACCTTTAAATTTGTTCCAAATTGGTTACTTTGTCTGTGTAGGTTATAATAGGCTATTTTTCACTAATTACTTACGGGAATCACGTCAGTGTGAAAGTGAGTATTCTCTCCAAAAGAAATAGTTTCTTTGTAAAAGCTTGTTGTGACACAGTTACAAAGGAATAATTTTCTTTCAAGAGATCACTTCGATGCAGAAATAAGTATTCTCGCCAAAAGAAATAGTTCGTTTGTAAAAGCTTGTTAGTAATAAAAAATACGTCGGAGTGTAAAATACGGCCTTAAAAAAAACTTGTAGCTCTAAAGGAAGAGATATAAGATAAAGACAAGTAAGCCAGCAGTGTCGCACTAATGCGTGTAATAGAATCTCCAGCGTTCCAAAAACCAAGCTGGACCTTCTTTTAGACGTACTTAGTACGATGCTGATGGCTTACATGTCTTTTTCTTGTGTCTGCTCCTTTAGAGCTTTAAGTATTTTAAGGCTCACATCCGTATCTTATACGCTTAATCTTTTTTTTATTTTTAATACTAATATCTATTATTTTCTTCTTGTCCCGGCAAGAATAACAACAAAAAGAATATTGTAAATAACTTGCGTCTTGGACTTGGTCTTGGTCTTGGTCTTTTTAATACTTTTTTTAAGCTATAAAAATTGAAAATTGTGTTTACTGATTTGATCTCTAGTGAGAGAAAAAAGCCCAACAAGAAGAACAACAACAATAATATTGTAGCCACATTAAAATTGCGTTCCAAAGGCCCAGGTTCTTGTTGATACCTACATTTTATTTAAAAAGTGCCTGAAAATCGGTTGGATTTCTCGTTGAGAGTGAAAATTTTGCCAAGAATAGCAACAACAACCAGAATGTTGAAGTTGTATTATAATAGCGTTCAAAAGGTCCTGGGCCTTGTTCATACCCACGTTTTAAGTTATACAAGTTGAAAATCATTTTATTAGTTCGATATCTGGCTGAAAGCGAATTTCCCCAACAACGGTAACAACAACAACAAGAATATTGTAGTCACATTAAATAGCATTCAAAAGGCTCTGCGCCTTGCTAATGACTAAATTTTAATCTATAAAAATTGAAAATCGGTTCATTGGTTCCATCTGTAGGAGGGAGCAAAATGTCCCGAACATGAAGAAGAACAATAACAAGAACTTGTAGTCAAATTAAATAATATTCAAAAGGCGTTGGGCCTTGTTCAGACACTTAGTTTTATAAAACTTGAAAATCGGTTCAAAGAGTCCCAACAACAGCAACAACAAATGACTCGATAGTTGTCATTAAAATTTTTAATGTAGTGAAATAATAGACCTTGTTCATGCCTACGTTTTTAGCTATAAAACTTGAGCATCGGTTCATTGGTTCAGTCTCAGTACAGCCGTTACCTGCCAGAATTTGGGCTAATCAAGCACGTCAAGCTATAAGCCATGAAATTTGGTACACCAGGCTTCTTAGCTTACAAATCGAACTAGCTATGGAATCCCTTCAAGATACTCCCTAAGGTCCCTTCCTGCGCCCGAACACACTCACACCTATGAGATTATTGAACAACATTTCTTGCTGATCGTGCTAAAACATGAACTGGTAGACAAGTTATTCTTAGCAGTACAAATAGCCGTGAAACCCCAATGAAGTAAGACCCCCAAGGCCACTCATGCCTCTGTTAAAATTTGACCAACAAATCTTGAAGATCGACCTAAAAGCATGAAGTTTAGCAATTAGTCATTCTTTGCAGTACAAATCGAACTAGCTATGGAACCCATTTGAGATACCCTCTAAGGCCCGCCAGCATTCCCCCCTGTGCTTCCTCCCTGAGGCTTGCCCAAGAAATTCTTGCAGATAGAGGAGGCGGTGGGGGGGGGGGGCAGTCTTGTGGAAATTTCATGGGGGGGGGTCCATAGCTGGTTGCTGGTTCGATGTGTACTGCTAAGAAGGACTTTTATTATAGGAACTTTCGAAACGTCGTTTGAAATATTATGTAGCAGCACTCTTGGCTTTTTTCTCCTGTAATAAGAAGGACTTATGCGCCACAATTCAAGCTTGTACCTCGATCTGCAATAATTTGTTGCTCAAGGCTTCGGGAGGGGGAACTTTAGGGCATATTTCATGGGGGTTATGTGGCTTGTTCGATGTGTATTGCTAAGAATGACTTGTGTGCCACAATTCAAGCTTTGAGCTAGATAAGCAACTCATTGGTCATCAGGATCACGGAGATGGGTGTGTGGGTGCACAAGGGGGTTTATGGGGTTGGGGGGGGGGGTGTCAAGGGGTTTCCATAACTAGTTCGATTTGTACTACTAAGAATGATTTGTGTACTAAATTGCATGCTTTTAGCTTGATGTGCATTATTTTGTTGCATAACAGCTGAACTAGTGAGTGCAAAGGGTCTCAACAACAACAAACAACGGCCGAACGGATCGGTTGCCAAATGGCGGCAAAACGGATTGGCTGTTGTCATTAAAATATGTAATGCAATGAAATAGTAAGGACGTGACCCCAAATGCCGAATTTTGTTGGTCTATGTCAATTCTGGGGAAAACTACAGGGTTTCAAAGTTTCACATTTCCCCAACAACAACAACAATATTGTAGTCACATGAAAATAGCATTCAAAAGTCCCTGGCCTTTGTCAATAACATAACGTTTTTACCTTTAAAAATTGAAAATCGGTTCTTTGGTTCAATCTCTAGGTGAGAAGAAAGTTTTTCCAACATCAACTACAACAACAACCAGAATGCTGTAGTCACATTAAAATATTATTCAAAAGGCCGTAGGCCATGTCAATACGTACGTTTTGAGCTACAAAGTTTGAAAATGGGTTCACTGATTCGATGTCAAGTTGAGGGCAAAGAGTCCCAACAACAAGAACAACGACAAAAACAACAACAAGAAATGGCCATACTGTGGACGCCGAACGGTTCAATCGTTGTCATTAAAAGTTTTACTGCAGTTAGATATAGTTACGACATGACCCCAAATACCGAATTTCATTGGTCTATGTCAATAATTCTGGGGAAAACTATAGGATTTCAAAGTTTGACGATTAAGATGGAAGTTCATGGTGATGATTACGTAAAGATTCCGATAGCCGTACTTGATTATCAAACAGTTACAAAGAAATAATTTGCTTTCAGGGAATCCCTCCGATGCGGAAATGAGTTTTCTCGCCAAAAGAAATAGTTCGTTTTTAAGCGCTTATTATGAAACAATTATAAAGGAATAATTTGATTCAAAGGAATCATTGCGATGCAGAAATAAATATTCTCCCCAAAAGAAATAGTTCCTTTGTAAAAGCTTATTATGAAACACTTGCAAAGGAATAATTTGGTTTTAAGGGAGCCACTCGGATGAGAAAATGAGTATTCTTGCTGAAAGAAATAATTCGTTTATAAAAGCTTATTATGAAAGAGTTACAAAGCAATAATTTGTTTCCAGGGAATCACTGCGATGCGAAAATGAGTATTCTCACAAAAGAAATAGTTCGTTTGTAAA
>JAHWFP010041741.1:18811-30166 GCA_023313725.1 Lithobius niger | reverse complement strand
TCGATTATCTGTGTTCGTTCTGCGGAGAACTCAAGATAGGCCGCGGACACTTTAGTTGATGCTTTGTACCGTAGATCAAGAATCTACATCATTAAAAAAAAGTATGATGTGCGCGTGTTCATGTGTGTTTGCGCCTTTACTACTCTTGAACCAAGGCACCTACAAAGATGGGAGTAGGACCAAATGAAAGATAATTAAATAGCGCTTCCGTCAGGCCTATGTTCGTAGTTGTAACTTGATTTTATAACCCTCAATTACGCGAAAAACAAAACTGACCTTCAAAAACGACGTCGTAAAGTTTGTTCATGGAAAATTTATTCATGCAGGAGTAGGCATACAAACGTGCAGAGAAACAAGCAGATGGTATGTTTCGAATGACGCAGATGAAATGCATCCTTCACCAATTTCTATTGCTGAGGAATAACGTGAACGAACTGTGAGCAACAATGCAATTATATAGTTTGCGTCAAAATAATCAGTACATCGCTTTTGTGACGTTCTTCGGATTAAATAAACTAAGACCGCCCCCCCCCATATATGGCTAGTTTTAAGAATATTCGAAGAAGTAATGAGAGTAAAAGTAACGGTTATTTGAAGAAATATATTCTTTTTGCATCTAACATTTATTTGAATGCACGTCCTATTGTTGAATGAAACTTTCCATTCTTATGTAATTTTGTCTGCGGTCTTGCAGTGCTGGAAACACCGGTTCTCGTCAGATCCCCGAAGTTAAGCAGCATTGGGCTGGATTGATACTTGGGTGGGTGACCGCCTGGGAATCTGGCTGTTGCAGACATAGGACCTTAGGGCTTCGGGCAGATGACCAGGAGTGGTTAACGCACGTTAAACCTTTTGAACACTTTGAAATTTGCAAGAATTGCAGAGCATTCGTATATATTCCCATTGTTAAAAGTCCCCTGATATTTCTAAGAATAGCAGATCATTGTTTAAGTGGAGGCTGTCCTAGTTAAGATTATCGAGATTCCAAACGAAATACATGACGTCATCAGTACTCTCCATCTTTGTTGAAAACACAGTTAGCATTATTACTTATTTAGACAAATCAGTTTGAAAGTCGCCAAACGAATAAACGGAGAATAAGAACCTGTAGACAAATCAGTTCTGTGTCCCACTGCGGACTTCCCATTGCGGACAACTATAGAATATAATTAGCATTGGAATCCCGGTAATCTGGCGACACACACACACAAACAAAAAAATATTATTATCTTACTTATATAGATTTCATGAAGCATGAATCGACGTTAGTGGAGTGGGCGAAGCATTGCTATGGCTGGTAACACCGTAATATTGACGTTTTAAGCCATTTTAACACGTTTCAAGTTGGTAATTTTTTTCGGCTCTAGAGAGAATCTTTTTGGCGAAGGGAAACAATGATATTAAATACAACAAAATATATTAGCAGTGTTAGATTATTTGGTAAGCTTTTTAATACAGGCATATAAATAAAAAAAGTCAACTTTTTACCGCAAACCTTTTCAAAACGCCGCATGTATACTCTACATAACTCGCCTTGACAAAAAGGAATTCTGCATATAGTTGTGAAATTCTACTTATGGAGTAACTGCAATGATTCTGTGATTGAGGTGGGTATTGGGAATGAGCACAGCGTTGACGACTCAGATGGATTAGGGAAAAATTATCTAGACACACGCTAATGTGTCGCGCCAAGTTAAACAAACACCACATCACTTCAATTGTCGAGGACGTAACCCATTCGCCATAGCGTAAGTGTCTTATATCCTGAAGCATAGCTGGGCATATTTCAGGTACTTCGGGACAGGGGGGAGGGAATAATATAATAGCACAAAAGCTTAAAAGCTTAAAAGCTTAAAAGCGGCACAAAAGCTTAAATTGTGGTAAAATAGAGCCGTGACTCACCTGACAAAAATAACTTGCGTAGGAAAGTCAGCTAAGCGGCTTTCAATGCAACATTTGACCTTCAATAATGTTGCAAATGAGTCTCTAGTTTCTACTTATAGCTTCTAGTCCCCTTGTTAATTCCCACAGGGTGATTATTCACCGATACCGAGATAGCGGGAAGGCTTCCAGCTATGAAATTTGACGAATGACTGCAGTACGATACGAACTGCGTACCTTTCTGGTTTACAGCCTGGGGGTGTGACGGGAATGGCGTGGGAGGGCGCGTGAGTACTAAAGTATTGTCATAACCATTGTTAGCATTGTCGGCATCGTCTCTGATTGAAGGGCCAAACTTCGGACAATGACAACGTGTATATACTGACGTGCGTATCTAGACACGAGCTGTAGCGTTTCATCACAAATCTAAACGTTGCCAAAGAAATTGCATCTACGTCCAATTCACGAAAAACAAGCAAAATGTCAAAAAAATAAAGCCATAAAAGATAAAGAGGCCACCAAGTTGAGAATGTCTCGGCCTCACAAAGGAGTGATATGAACTAAATAAAAAATTAAAACAAAACCAAAAACTGATAATGAGGCGATCAAGTTGAGAATGGTTCGGCCTCTCAAAGGAGTATAAAATTAAAATATTAGCAAAATTACCACTCAAGCTATTATTGACTTGACACGTTATTACACATCCACCAGAGAGCCGCTTCTGTAACTGGGCCTAGGCTTAAAAGGAGCTCCTCGCCCTGGGAACCGATCCCAAACCTTCAATATCTCTCCAAAGTGCAACCTAGCCTACTCCTAGAGCTGTCGTACTGAACCACATTTGCCATATTAAAGGACAAAATCCCGTGTGGCCTAGTGAATAAACCATCTGAGTCAATTTCAACGTGTCTATTCACCTTATTGGGTGAGGCTACAGTTGCAACACCTTAATTATTTGTCTGTAATTTCACGATGGAAAGCAGGTAGGTTCGGTTAATACATTTGCCAGCAATGGTAACTTTCACGATGGAAAGCAGGTAGGTTCGGTTAATACATTTGCCAGCAATGGTAACAGTTCCCAACTGTGAATAATTCTTCTGTACTTACTGTCTGCGATGCAAACCATTCCACACGCTCCATCGCACAGACATTTGGCCTTAGGGTTCTTACACGGCTTATTGGACGAGCATGGGTTGCCGCATTCACGCCCTTCTTTATAAATAGCATCAGAATCCTTCGGGCAATTATCTGGAAAATTAAAAAAAAAGTAAGTTGTTTAGTTTGCAGTATGGCTTAACCCAACACCAAACCGATATCTGATAGTGCTTTGATACTCGTTATTGCTATTTGAAATAAATTGTTGACAGGACCAATAGGTATGAAGCATAGTTTTTGATAAGAAAAAAAACTCAAATTACCAACTTCTGAATTTGTTTGCACTATTCATTTAGAGATTGAATGTTTTAAAAGTCCATGCCAGATCTGACGCCTTGGACAGTTTGAGAGACTGCCTCTTCGTCTTCAGCAGGTTTTTCTGAAGAATATCTCGTTGACATCTCAAGAAAAAATAACAACACAACACCACAAATTAGAAACACTGTTCCTTCAATTTTGGGGGGAAAATTAACTGTGGAAGAATAAAGAACATAAAGTTATTCAGTCAGAATTCGAAACTGCCGCATCAATGTCTCACCCACTGTTGTCTTTATTCTTCCATGATTAATTTTCCACCAAAAATTCAAGGAACAGTGTTTCTAATTTATGGTGTTGTGTTGTTATTTTTCCTTGTGATGCCGTCTGCTAACCACAATAACCACAGCCAGCCGGTGTTTTCATATAAATATATCGTCGCATACCATGAACGGAAGTTTCCCGGATTTGAATCCCCGGGTTTCCCAGCCATTTCCCTTTACTCGACTGCTGAGATTCCTGTTTCTGAAATATCTAACAAGGTTCACAATAATTGAGATGCTTCATCAAAAGTTAGCTTCCAATCACTTAAAAATATTCAAATTCCTTCTACTTTTTTTTTTAAATAATATTTTCTCGGCCCGAACTAAGAGGGAGAAACTGGAGATTTAAATAATACTATCTGGTTCCCGCAGTACTGAGCCAAATACTTAATTGGGCAGCATGAAATGTAAACGGCCACAAACCACCACCTCCACATCCCCCCTGCACCCCCCCCCCACCCGAAATCCCTCATTTGTGGCGTGATTTCGCACCAACGTTCCCCACACTCCCTGCCCCCCCCCCCTCACTTTCCTGACCCCCGCCCACATTTTCCTTTTGTGTGGCCTGAACACCTCCCATTTATGTTCCCCCTCCATTGGAACCTCTAGTGTTTGATCTTCTTAAGGTACTAAATAGCGTTATCAATGGGGCGCCACTCGTATTCTCAGTGTGGCTGAATTGCCTGTTTCTTCGTTTTGATACCAAGCGTGATAACCCCGCAACAACAATCATCCATGCAGTGATTGTTACTCAACCAACTTTGAAACTGTTCGACTCGGCTCTAATAGCCAACATCATTGAACAGGACATTCCTGTACAGTGCATCAAATCAATATCTATAAATGGTACCCCCTCCCTATTTCTATCTCGGATTTAGCTGTTAGCAGGAAGGGTGATGGGGGGGGGGGGGGTAGTACGTAATAATTTAGGCTTAATCAGTGAATTGAGTTAGTTTACGAATAGCCTTTCACTATCTCTAAATTAAAATTCAAGTTTTCTGGTCGGCCACCAACCACATGAATGCCGGATGGAAACCCATGACCAGAGTCGGATTTGGCCGCCCAAAAACCCGCGGAGGCCCTTGTTAAAAAAATATATATAAAAAAAAATTTGGTGGGGGGGGGGGGGAATTTGAAATGAAGCCGTATGAGAGTTGCAGTTGCGGGAAATGAAATCGTATGGAATTGCAGGAAAATGTTCAAATTCAAGCCGTATACTAAAAAAAATCACACTAACTTCTGGAGCCCGCTGGGAAAGCTTCCTAGATTCCCTTGTTCAGCTCCACCAACCAGGCCCTCCTACTCCTGCGAGAGCCCCGAGGTCACTGTGGTACATACCCATGGAGATCCGACCGCTCCCAATGCGACCCTGCCCCACAACCTACTAAGTATGGCACTTAAAAAAAGTCCCGATGTCGTCTGATGATGCAAAAAAAAGATTACGGCACCAGCGATCTTAGCAGATTTTATTAGTAAACTAGTTGGGTGAACGGTAGATATCGTAAGCCATCCACAATCCCCCGCACTAACACACAAAAAAAAAAATGATGGGAAAGTGCCTTTCCCCTGCACCCGAAGGCTGTACGGAGAGCTCCCCAAAGACTTTTCCAAAATTATCGAATTAATGACCCTTTATAATACTAGCTGGGGGGGGGGGGGTTCGTAAAACGTCTTAGGGGTTTTTTTTTGGGAGGGGGGGAAATGTGGAAGAGAAAAACTGCGTGTGCGAGGGGCACAAATGGAGATTCGTTTCATTATTACATCGGTTCAAAGGTGGTTTAAAGAACACTTCTTTGAATATTTTCAAAAACATGCTTGGTTCGTCATGGTTCGTTTTCCACACTTGTCGACGCGAAATGCTATTTTCAAATGAGTCCAGAGGAAATCATCTACACTAACCTTTAAAAGGCGTCAGAAACGTTTACTTTTTTGCGGCTGGGGGTTTGGGGGTCAGAATATTTTTGGACCTTGCATGGGAAGGGGTGGGGGGGGGGGGTTATTTTAGAGTATTAGAAGATCACATTATCAACCCCCCGCGCACTCCTCCAGACATAAATAATAACCTGTCCCTTAATGGGGCGCGCTGAGGTGACGACAGTCTACATCATTTGTTAATTACGTTTACCGTAAATAAACTAGCAAAGAACAATAGCAGCGTGGCCGCCATCTTTAATTAGCAGATTCAGCAAAAAAAAACCACCTCTTGGAGTTGGTGAGTCCGAGCTTTACCTGTGACGTCACGCTAATGGATCACAAAACTCAATGTGTGTTTACGATCTACTTGAGCTGTGGTGACCGGGCTGAGCGTTTTTATCTGTTGAGCTTAGGAATAGGAAACTGGTCAATACGAAGGGTTTCTTCCTCCCCCCCCCCCCGCAAAACTTTATTTCAAGCCCGTGTCAGACAGGCATATTTTTCACTCCAGATGCTACTAAAAATCGGGTTAGGAACTTGGGAGGCTAAGTTGGCTCGAGTGACCGGGGGCAGACGACATGAGTTGGGAGTAATTAAAGTGGCACGATTGAAAAGCGAACGAAAATACCATGGCGCATCTAGCGGCAGTGATATTGTTAACCTTTACACCTTGCTCCCAGGAGCACGATGACGCACGAAATTTTCACTCAATAATTAAGGAGGTTGTTGCTTGTTTATTTCGTTAAAAGAAATGCCATTGTGCATTCCTTCGCTTGGTGTAAGCAAGTATTATAGTTTGTTCCACATTATCTTTGCAGGAAACTGACCTTATGACGCCTCGTTTCCTTACACTACGAGTGCAAAAAAACACGTAAATATCCCACTCGTAGACTCTAACAGTAACTGTGTAGAGTCTACAACTACAAGTGTGATATTGACACGTTTTTGCACTCATAAGTGGAAGGAAACGTTACGTCACACACTCAGTTTCCTATAGACAGCACTAGATAGCGCTAGATGATGCCGATTCTGCGTACTTTCAATCTGTGGTAGTGCCTCTTTAAAGAATAGTCCTGACTCGACGGCCAGGCTAGACTGCCAGCCGTCGGGGTACCGACTTTTTCTCACGTGACTGACAACACCAATGGTGTACGCATACCAAGCATATACTAGGAAAAGGGGTGAAGCTGGACATAAAGAGAGCAATCCATATGGGGTGTTTGTTGATACGCAGGGCAGTCGGGAGCGGAGGAAAATCTGCTCGTGTGACAAACAAACTACAGACATGACAAAATAAAGGGGGGAATATCACTTCTGGCCTTTGGACAAGTCGCGCTGGGGAAAAAAAATCTGTCCGTCTGATAAATAAATAAGTAAAACCGAATCCCTGTTTTGACTTATTGTTCACGTGCTTACTTGTTTCGATGGCGGAAATGTCTGCCAAGATGATGATGAGGCTTAAGATGAAGGCTTTCATGACCGAAAGAAGACGTGGACTCAATTTGTCGATGACTGCGATATAATGATAAGACGGTTTGGCCGAGAGCCATTTCAGTGAGACGAGGAAGCCGGACCAACAGCTTAAATTACAGAAATTCCGGTGTTTGGCTATAGAGTTTGGCGAAGAACGCGATCGGGAGTCAAGGACGAAGTACTGACTTTCTGATAGGTTTAATGTTTAATGCATTTTAACAGAATTAGCGTGAATTGAAAGTAATGGGAATGTCACGTACATACTTTTTTTCAGACTACTGCTGATTTTTCTCTGTCTCCTTCGAACTTAGAGCTCGTTTCACAAAACGAGAAATATATTAGCGTTCTTTTGTCCGTCCTTACGCATGAACCTATTTTTATGAAATTTTGTATGTGGAAACTTGGGATGTAGGACACATAGGCAAACAAATTTAGGCACTGGACCAATAGGCACTCGGAAAACTAGGCACCCGGACGTAAAGGCACTCAGACATATAGACACCGGACAAATAGGCACCAAATCTTTTGTAAAGTTTTTTTTTTTTTTATAATGGGATGGAATGGCCTCAAAATGCTTTTTCGTTTATTTTACATCGGGAACATTTATGGGGGAGGCCCCTTCCGGAGGGGGGGGGGGGGAGGGCGGGGAATTTCGCATTTTTTCAGAAATTTTTGTGGTGAATTAATGTTTTAAATTACGCTGTTGCGCTCGCTGCGGCTAACACGTAACATCAGAGGTACTAGTGTAATAGAGATGCCAACAAATATTTAGCAGTTTTGAAGGTTTTGAAGGTTACGAACATTTTACGGCAAACTTTTTTTTCTCAACCACCCTCAATTTGAAAGCAATCCTTCTCGATGATTAAAAGAAAATAAAAAATAAAAAAATGTTGCCTATTTGTTTGAGTGTCTATTTGTCCAGTGCCTAAATTCGGGTGTGTGTGTGTCCGTTGCCTCATCATCCGCTTACCGGAAACTTGACCGTAATTTATCTGCTTCCAAATCAAAACTTACGTCAAAATCGTACATAATTCAAGACTTCAAGGAAGAAATATACCGATTCTCGTGTTTATTAATCAATGCATTACTCAAAAAGATAAGAGATGGCGTTGCATCATGGCATATGCTAAATAATAATCGTTTAGTAGAAATCCTCTGATATAGAATTTGTAAAAGATTAATGAGGTACACATTTTTAAACCAATTTATCGCAGAACGTATATACAAATGCTAAAAGCAGTCCCTTAAAAGGACATTCTTCCCAGAGCCATTTTTCTCCATCCTCCACATCAAGTACGGCCGCAAAGTTTTATTTACTTACCGTTAGTCAATCGCTAGCTAAAAATCCGTTTTAAAATGTAGCGCCTACGAGATTTTCTGTTGAATATTGGTCACTTTATTTACAGCGTCCCCCCACGTATATGATTCTTTGCGCACCTATACAAAAACCATGACGTTTCATCGTTTCCGGTTGTGACAACACAGTTTTTGCGTCAATGCTGTCTCGTGACCCGCAATTTGTCTGCTAGGCCAGACGTCGTTTGTGTCATCACGAGAAGACGGAGGGCGGAAGTGACGTTGTAGTATTACTACGCCGAATTTCGCGACGGCAGCGCGCGGACACATGACTGCGCGTGGCTGTTATACGGCGCAAGCCGGATGTTGCTTTAAATAATAGTAAAGTGGGGTTTTAAGGTACAAAATTCGGATCTGGGGTTCTACTAGCTGATAAATGGTGAAAAACATTTCTGTTGGGCGCTAGAAACAAGGCGTTTCTAAGGGTGGGGCAGAAAGGAAGGGCCACCTTTGCCAATCAAAGATGGTTAATGTTAGGATAATGAAGCTTTGCACGATATGTAGGCGAACGGGGGGCCAACTAACCATGCGTCGATCACTGACCTTGACGCATATTTTCAAAGTCATCGTGATGCTAACTTTTAAACCATGCTTCGTAGAACCCTAGTGTAAATTAGAAACTTGTAGACATTGGCAAGGCGTGGTAATTGCAAAAAACGGAACAAAATTCGGTACGTTAGTTTAGGAATTACGGAAATTGCAAGCATCATTCTCTTGTGCTGACCGAGTGGCTTTCCTGCCAAACAGTGAGTGTGAAATAAAGTCCGTGGTCCTCAAAGTACGTGAAGCGTGCTTGGAAACAAACAGCAAGTGACATACTGATGACTCGACACAATCTGCTACATTACACGTATAGACAAATTGGTACTGCAAACTACAGCATATTATGCAAGTCGGCATAATTTAGTCACCGTGGCCATCTAGATAATAACCCTAAACTTGTCCATCCCTCATGTTAACATTTCTGATTTTGTTTCAGAGCTGATCACGGTTGCTGAATTATGCTATTGAGTATGCTGCCAACACTATTACCTACCAATAACAATGCGTGGTGTACGAAAGACTCTGGCAGAACTGTTTGGCAGGAAAGCCACTCGGTCAGCACAAGAGAATGATGTTTGCAATTTCCATAATTCCTAAACTAACGTACCGAATTTCGTTCCGCTTTTTGCAGTGGCCATGCCTTGACACTGACTACAAGTTTCTAATATACACTAGGGTTCTACAAAGCATGGTTAAAAAGTTAGCATCACGATAACCTTGAAAATATGCGTCAAAGCCAGTGATCGACACATGGTTAGTTGGCCACCCGTTCGCCTACATATCATGCAAAGTTTCATTATCCTAACATTAACCATCCTTGATTGGCAAGGGTGGCCCTTTCTTTCTGCCCCACCCTGTAGATTGACCAAGGATGTAGAGAAGAAGCAACATTCAGTGTATGGACATGTAAGCGACTGACATTGAAGCCCTAAACAGACTGGCTGTGCTCGCAGCTGCACGATGGTACGCCAAAGACGTCAAAATCTATGGACAAACACACCACCAACCATATAATTACAGCAGTTTTGACCGTTAAGCACGTAGTAACGCATCGCTTCCCACGAAACTTACTTCTGTCTGGAGATGGCTAAGGGTAGCCGCACACCAAAATCGACAAAACGTCGCACGACAGGACATTTTGTCGAAACCTGTCTCAGCATCCCGCGCCACGTCTCCAAAACCATAGCGATGCGACGTTGTCGCGAGACTTCTTTAGACGTCTCACGACAACAAAGTGAAGCTCCTTCTAGTTTCGTCTGTTGGGGGGGTCTGTCCACCAGATGCGACGTGTCGCTAAGCTTCGTCTTGCAATGGTGTGCGGCCACCCTTAAGGGCGCATTTACGAAACGATTCGCTTTTGCATTCTCGCAGCTGGGATTTAATCGCGATGGCAAAGGTGTCGTTGCCATGGTAACCACGCTACCTGAATTAGCTCTCCGACACCGTTCGTGTAAATGCTTGTACTCTAATAATCCGTTACAATAAGATAAAGAATTCCTCAAACGAGACAATTTTCCCAATCGCTTGTGAACTCACTCTGACCGCTTTCGTTACGATGTGGCAGAGCTAAAACTGCAGCCGTGTTTGAATTTCAGATGATTTCTAGCTTCTAGCTACAAGATGCTAAGGCGAGTCTTTGCATAAACGCACCCTACGCACAAATTATCGTCCACTAACCGTTGGACACCTATAGGCGATGGAAACGACTTTAATATTTTTAAAAAGTTTGAAGATGAGACAACGATATAATTTGTACTAAAATTTGATAAACTGACTACGACTAAACCATGCGCAATGGCTGTTTGCCGTGACGTCACCATGAGTTAGCCAATGACGAACGAGAACAGCGGCTGTTTGACCGTCTGATTGGACTAGCCCAGTCGCGTGATATTCACGTCACAGCAAACAGCCATGGCGCGTGGTATATGCAAGGCACGACTGGTAGGAAGAACGCTTCCAAAGAAACGTGTCCAAAATTATTACCTCCACGTTAAGAAGAATTCCTATTTGAAGTTATTTGTGATTAGTCACGGTTTCTTGTGTTAGGTGTGTAGTCGTAGGGAGCACGGGAGTGGGAATGAGGTAGGTATCTCGCGTAGCTAATCACATTTTTGAAGTAGTAACCCCCTTTTTTTATGGGATTCCAGACAATTCGGTTCCCAAAAAAACAAAACGACTACCTACGACAATTTGGTCCCAAGTCAAACAATTTCACAAGTAAAAAAAAAATTAGAACGCCAATTAAAATGTGAATACCAACTATGATAATTTTCAATATGTTTAAATAAACTAAAATCTGTTGTGTGCGAAAAAATTCCCAACATAAACAAAAAGTTATCGTTTTATATGTAGCGTTTTAAGCATGGTGTTGACAAATCAAGGTAAAAAAAATCCAAAATAAAATCCACGGGAAAAGATAGGAAAAAAAACCAAAGAAAGAAAATCTAGATGAAATAAA
>JAHWFP010041741.1:0-15209 GCA_023313725.1 Lithobius niger | reverse complement strand
TCAGAATGCTTCAACCAAAGCCGTATTTCAGTCTGAATGCTTCAACCAATGCCACCATATTTTTTCAGTCGGCGTGCTTTGACCTTACCCATGTTTCAGTCAAAATGAGTCAATCTTAGATAGGTTTCAGTAAATGTTTCAGTCTCAGCTATGTTTCAGTGATTAATGATTTAATCTTAGCTATGTTCCAGTCATTAATGATTCAATTTTAGCTGTTTTAGTCATAATGATTTATTCTTGGCTGTGTTTTAGTCATACTGATGCAATCTTAGCTATGTTTGAGTCATAATGATTCAATCTTAGCTACGTTTCAGTCATGATGATTCAATTTTAGCTATGTTTCAGTCATAATGATTCACTTTTTGCTATGATTCAGTCGAATGATTCAATCTTATCCATGTTTGAGTCATAATGATTCAATCTTAGTTATGTTTGAGCCATAATGATTCATTCTTAGCTATATTTCAGTCAAAATGATTCGATCTTATCTACGTTTCAGTCATGATGATTCTATTTTAGCTATGTTTCAGTCATAAAATTTATAATGATTCACTTTTAGCTATGATTCAGTCGAATGATTCAAGCTTATCTATGTTTGAGTCATAATGATTCATATCTTAGTTATGTTTGAGTCACAATGATTCAATCTTAGCTATACACCCATATGTTACTGTCATGATGATTCAATCTTCGTTATGTTTCAGTCAAAATGACACATTGTTAGCTATGTTTCATTCAGAATGATTCAACGTCACTACTAATAAACTGCTTGCTCACGTTGTTAGAGGTTGTTAGAGGTACTAGGGAACCCCTCAGAAAGATGCGATCTGTACTGTGATTTAGTTTTTTAACTTTTACTTCGTAACGCGGCTTACACGTAGTCTGTTGATTTAAAATAGCAGGGTATGGAGAGTCCTCTACGTATTCTAGTTTAAATCAGCAAACGAGCGTTTAGTCCACGTCATTAAGTAAGTTACAATACTAAGTCACAGTGCAGATCACAAACCTTCTGAAGGGGTTCCTGGTATCCCTATCAACGTGACCACTGACCAAGCACAACCAGTAATCAGAGTAGTCGGATGACGGATCAAATGCCGCGACCGAATACTTAAAAAAAGCATAAAAATCATCTGGTGATGTGAAAATGTAAGCACAACTCTCAGTCAGGATCCATACAGGACACTTTGTTAGGACTGTGCTTACACTAGGACCGTGCTGAAGAGCTTAGTGCCATGCCTGTATGTGTGTTGTACATAAGTGCTTTTTCCCTATGGTACACTACCTAGCTCCAATGCAACGACTGTACTATGCCTTGATCACAGGCGCCATGTGCCATGTTCGCGATCAAGAACGAACTTCCACGATGTGCATACAAGCAAACTGTAGGCACGGAGTTAAGACATTCAGTAGCTGATTAAGGATGCTATTCAAGCACCGTACCAATGAGTTGCCACATAAATGGATATGTGCCCTATTCCGCCAAGCATTAGTCATGTACTAGCGTTTAACCCCGTCCTGACTAACTTGTCATTACGGAGACTGGTGTTGGGCAAATTTTCCATTCCATTGTTATCGTCAGCCAAGGAGGCTTTAACACAGTAACGACTTTTGTTAACACATGACATCCATCTCCGAATAACGTAGACATTTCTATTAAAACATTTTATTGGTTGATTCTAGAATACAAAAGTTTTTTTAATGAGAAAACAAACTCAAGAACTCGTGGTACCATTCTTGAATTACGAAAAAAGCAGGATTGCCCAAAAGTCTAAAACAATGGTAGTTGTTATCTGAACTGTACCATACATTACAACTTTTTTTGCTTATGGGGCATTACTACAAAATGTTAAAATTGACTTATCCCAAGAAACACAGGCAACCATAAAATCCGGTGGATCCAGTCCCGTTGTAAAGTACTTGCATTGTCGTACACAAAAGGATAACCACACGGAGTATTTGCCAGAAAATATTTGAAATACTGGTGCATTGTTGGGTAGGTATCTTCAGCGCAATAGCGACAACGACGTACTCTAACTTTACAGCCATCTATGCTGGCTCGTAAACGTCTGGAAAGAAAAAGTATCACTAGATGAATCATAGTAGATTAGTAACACCACTGGTGAAAATAGTGCTGAGAGGATTTCAAGAGAAAGTTCTGTGTCACGTAAAAGCAATTTGAGACTTTCTATGTCGCTTTGATGTCTAGGAACCGTCATTAAAATTTGGCCAATCCTGTACTAACTGGAATGTGTTAGGGAATGTTGTTTCACAAGGAGCGTAAAGATTAAAGCGCAGAGGGATCTAGAAGGTGTAGTGGAGAGAATTTTAGTTCGAACGAAATGGGGTGTTGATTTATCCACTACCGGGAAAAAGCTTGAATTTCTTAACGCAACTTTTGTCAGAAGACACGTTGATTCTTGTATACACCTGGGAAATAATAGCGGCTGAAGGTTGAGAAGGGGGAATCAAAAAACGTGAATCTTTGGCCAGAAAGTAAGTTTAAACGGAAAACGTCTTTTAACACTTTAAACACAGTTTAAACGAAACAGCGACACCTTACGCAATAATGCTAGCGAACCATTTTTAATGTAAGCTGGCTGCGAAATGGTGTTCTTATGCTGCCACAATGCTACGTGTCAAAGGCGGAAAGTTAGTGAAAGTCGGAAGTTGTGATCTGGTAAAAAACAAAAAAAAGAACACAAAGTGTAGTGTGAAACTAAAACGACAATATTAGCGTTAGTTTGATAAAACTATCAGTTTTAATATGATCAAGAGTTGCATAAGGAATAGAGTTAATATCTAGAGTCTAGACTCCCCCTACACGCTAGATAGTACGGCAATATGCTGGCCGTCTATCACATGGTGTCACATGTAATTAGGCCTATTTGTGTGATTAGGCCTGAACATAATTTGGAGATAAATGGGGCTTTATTGCACAAACAGTGAAATACAATTTTAAAAAAATGGTTTAATAAGACCGAGGTCTTTTAAGTCGCCCAAGACAACATCTAATACAATAATTACAATGTAGTGGAAAATGAGAATACAAAAAATAATTTTTAAAAATAAGAAGCACTTTTAAAATGTAGCTGAGTGCATAATGCAGTTAACAATTGATAATCAGTCAAAAATGTATTATCCTACTTTGTACGTAGGTTGAATAATTTGTTAGTGGGAGGAAAAGAGAAGTGGGAAAGGAGAAACATCTGGATGAGAAAACCGGCATTAAGTTAGAAGGAACATATCGGAGACTACTTGAAAGTATTTATGGACTGGCAGTTTTTAATTTGCTCTGGGATCATATTCCAAACATTTGGCATTTGTCCATGTAAAGATGATTGACTTATTAAGATTCTATGGAAGGTTTTGTGGCATCAAGAAGCAGACCTAGGCCTAAATGGGTCTATGTATGAGCATTAGGCTTACTTGTGATAGGCCTATTCTTGAGAAATTTAGACCTCTGTATAATTCAGGCCTATAAAAAGATCTATTTGTGTGATTAGGCCCGTCTATCAGCACTATGAGTAATTAGGCCTATTGTGTGATTAGGCATATGAGCAATTTGGGCCATGATTGCATTACGGCATTCGTGGATACTTGCTAAGCATTGTTAGGTACCTAAGAGGGCCGAATTAAGAAAAAATGGGGAAGCTTTTTTTTCCTGGACTCGGAATGATCCGAAATAAGAATTCAAACTCCCTGGCAGCCTCTGCGTCAGATCAGCTTATTCTCCTAAACCATGGTATACTTCGGACATGGTTTAAGGGTGCTGACTTGATGAACTGACTAACAATTTTCTTCCTTTACTTTAACCCACTCTCCAGTGCTGCCCATTTTGTCTATCTATAATAACTTTATCCTTGGTCCCACGTATCCTAAATGGTGCGACAAAAACACAAAATTGTTTGACATTCGAATGTATTATGGTGAAACCAGGCCGAATGAAGACAGCAGCCGAATTGTAATCTTAAAGATTCCTAGATCAACATCACGGTGACCAATCCCTATGGAAAATTCAGATGAAAATCATCAACTTTCAACAGGGATTGCTCACCACCACCACTGCAACAATAGCATTCATTGCACTGAGCCCAGACCATGAAATGTATGCGTGTTTGCTGCCACCACGGTTAGTCCTCTCGCCAGCATCCGCAAGAGTGCAAAGAAATCCTATTGCTACCCGAAACCAACTACGTTGTGGAAAAACTTTTATGGGTTTAGACTTGCAGTGACAAAACATGTTACGTATATGTGGTATGGACAACTTTTCACATTAATTTAAGTTCTATCTTTTCATTATTCGGACGTTTATTACAGGTTCATCTGTCTAGATGGGTACCGTACTCACTTGCAGTCGCTTCTTCCGTAAACGAGTGATAATTTCGTGATGAAAACGTGAATGCAGTCATTAATTTGGGACCAGCAGCTACCATCATCTATTACTACTGCAATAAAAGGAAGACAATGAATGCAACAATGAACGCAACAATGCATCTAATACACGAACCTGCATTATCACTTTTTAGTAACGCGCGGCACGAAACAGAATAAAGGAGCTTTTCATCCTATGCTCGTGTGTGTACGTCTGTATGTCTGTCTGTGTCCACGATAACTTCTGAATCCATTTTCCGATTTATTTTAACGTTCTATCCACTATCCATGTACACCTTTGGGCATAAAAAATGATCGTTTTCGTTATACTGGGGCTTTACACAATGCCATTAAACAATGTCACTCTTTGGCATCAACAATGGAGAATTCCTTCCGCCTTCAGTGAAGTATGTTCTTATTTACAACAATGAAAAAGTTTGCATTGTTGTCGGGCTACTTGAACCTCGATACAGTGCGATCAATTTTTACGCCCAAAGGTGTACACCTTATAAGCCCTGATTCCGAAGTCCCGTCTAACCACAGCCACCTACAGTAAAGGCCGGATCAGATCAAGACAAATTAGGAAAGTAAAATCAACCATTGACATAGAAGGAAGCGCAAGTTTGCTAGATGCTGCCATCTCTACACCAAGCGGCGAAATTTCAAACTAACCGACCAAGGTTCCAAATTCTGTCAACAGGTGACGCCACTTGGCAAACTTGCCGCGTCGTTATTTGATTCGCCGTTTTTCGGAGGATTGTTGGAGGCAAAGATGATACGGCCTTTACTATAGGTGGCTGTGGTCTAACCAACAATGCAATAAGTAATTATCACTTTAAACTACAACAATCACTTTAAACCAGAGGTGCACGGCCGTGGCTACTCATTGCTGTGTTGGAAAGTGCCGGCAACAATAAGACTTCTGTAAACAACAAAACTTAATTTACAACACCATAATATTATTAGCCAGCGACAAAGAATTGTTTAAACGATGCTGTACGATTAAAATTAAAGGTTTAGCGAAAATCGGATAAATATTCAAAATGCGCAAAAATAAACAGACGGGTTTGCTCGCTCAATAATCGCTTAGGCCTATTAGCCAGCTAAAAATAATTGTTTAAACTACGCATAAACCTCTGGGATAAACCGGATAAATACACGCACAAAAATGCACAGACGGGTTCGCTCACTCAATCAGCGTTTATTAGCCACAAAAAAAATTATTGTTTAAATGATGCAGAAACCGTTTGCAACATGGGGAGGGGGGGGGTGTGGTTGTTTTATGAAACAGCCATCTTAGCTGGGCGGAAATTCCAGTAATATATAAAACCTTAACTAGGCCAGCTGGGGGCACTGAAGCGCCCACTGCTATCGAACAAATTAGGTGCACGAGACTACTACTACGTAATTTAGATGCCATAAAAACATGCAACCGCATGCAATGAAATCTAGCAGCGAAACAATCAGTAACAAACGATAGCAAACAGGGGAAAAAAAGCAGCATTTGCTAGCCAGATTGCGCATAAACGCTCTGAAAGCAATTACATTATCATCCTGGTTGGTTATTTGGAAAACAAGCCCAGCTTCATTGCTTATATTTGTTCTAACCAAGGGGCGGGCTACTGAAGGATGATGCGCTGATTGAGTGAGCGGGGCGAACGAAAGTCAGCGGTTGTTAGCCAGTGTGTGCAAAAGTGTGATTGAAGAAACTTTGGTGAAGCATGGCCATACACATGAGCGACCAAACAGTACCAGTGTTGCAAACGGAGCATTCAACACCACCTCTGTTTCGTACATGTTTTAGCTATAATAATGAATTAGTTAGTGAACTGTTGGACTAAATATAAACAGGACAAGAGAAGAAAGGGTCCAAGGACCACTAACGTCCAGCCTCAAAAATAAATAAAGGACTAATTCTTTCAAATATTAAGTCTCACTACCAAAAACCTGATCCCTTAAGAAAAGGAGTTAATTCATTGATTAAGCGTTTGTTTAAAGATGTTAACAGAGAGAGGAGGCGGAAACAGTGTTGGTTCAGTCTGAGAATTCCATGATCTTATCACTCTTAAGGCAAAGACATTTTTGCTACAGTTCAGATTCGATTTTGGCATCAAAAGTTTAAAACAATGGACTCGAGACAAAGTAAAACTAATTCAAAAAGAGTCTGTCGACAGATTCAGATTTATGGATTCAATGTTGGTAAGTCAGCAGATTTGGGCAAGGGATTTCTTAAGATTTTGACCATCAAATACCAGAATTATTTAGACATAATTAAGTAAACTTTAATAAATAATTATAAGAAATTAAACAGAAATTAAAGTACAGTGAGAATATATGACACATAAAACTAACTCTAAAAGCAATTTTAATTAATGGTTTAAGGCCATTGGTTGTCTAATTCAATCAGTTAACCAACCAGTCGTATGGTTCACATTTTAAAACTTCAGAAAAAAAATCCTTGGCAGTTCGGATATTTTCTAGCTTATCAGCCGACAATGTTAACAAATTTCTAATAATTTTCTAACAATTTTTAACTTCTCAGCAGACAATTTAAGGAACGGGTGCTGCCCGCGAGTTAACAAATAATAACTTTATGAAATCAGTCTGAAACAATACGTTATTGGTTAGCTTTGTACAAAAAATAGCACGTGTATTTAGTTTATCATGTTCTTTGTTGCAAAAGATTGGTTTTAAGGGTGTCATTCATGTCAAATTCTCACTTACCTTTCATTAACTCGTGCTGATTTTTGCATAAATATTTTAGAGTTGCAAATTTTGTGGCTTTAACAATGACATTAGCACTATTCATCTTTTGGCGATCAGAACACGGTGATAGTTTGTCAAGCAGCTCAGGGTAACAAACATTCAATGTTTCCCCTCCCCTAAAGAAAAAAAAATAAAGAAAAAGTTACAAATGTTGTATAAAGTATAATAATGGAAATGTAGGTAGTTAGAGTTGGGCTAGTACATGAGAATGACTGTGTGCTTCATATATTGCTTGCTTTGCCTATTTAAATAGGTGCACCTTGCCTGCATCCAGTTCAGGCGAGCCCACACATGTCTCAACCAACTGCTCGAACACCAAGAGTGCACACTGCAGGCACTAGAGATAATTGTTCCGCCACGAAATCACTCACTGATTAACATCATGTCATTCTCTGCCTGGCCAAGCCTAAGATGGCATTAAACAATACATATAAAATTTATGTAGTAAGTTGGAAAGTAAAACTAGGGTTCAATCACGGATTAGCATTTGCTCGCTACATCCCCTTTTCGTTAGCTTTAGGCCTAATGCATAAAGAATTATATAACCGAATTTGAGAGTGTGCTATCTGTTTATTCCATTCTAAGGTACGATCGTTAGCCAATAATATCTTATTTATTTGCTACTGGAATTTTTGAATTCACATGCCGTAAAACAGGAAAGGACTTATATTAAAAGACCCGCCCCGGTAGCGTAGTGGTTAGAGCGGCCGGCTAGTACACGGGAAGTCCTGGGTTCGAGTCCCAGTCACCGCAATTGTCCTTTCTTTCTTTCTCAGGTTAGTGTATCTTTATCCTCACAAGGCCAATCTTTAATTCGGATTGCTTAATTCCTTTACCCTTTACCTTGTGATTTCTTCTTTATTCACTGTTACTAATTTATGGTAACCTCTACCAGATTAGAAAACTAGTAAATGAAAAAATAAACAAATATGATTTATGAAGCTTGGACGGCTACCCAAATTAGGCACGGTGTTGAAATCTATGGTTTCGCTCCCCAATCGTTTGTTAAACGATTGCAATCTTTGCAAAATAAATTAGTTATAGAGGACACAAGACCACGAAAAGGATTTTCACTGATCATAAAGTCTTAAATATTAAACAAATGAGAGATTTTACTGTAATAAAAAACAACTATTTTTTACAATGAACGGATATTATGATGAATCAAAAATGGAATGCTTGCGAGAAAATACAATTAGGTTTCAATTTCCAGTCTGAAAAAATGAATCTGGAAAAAAGAAGGAAAAAAAAGCTTAATATATCCTTAAAATCTTTAACAATTTGCCAAACAAATTACAGAATCTGACTAGTATTAGTAAGGTGAAAAAATGTGAAAAGAGTTGTTGTCTCCTGAAAATATTTAAATTGTATAAATGCATTTGTATTTTTTTTTTATTATTTAAATGTATTTATGAAATGCCTGTGCTTGAGCTAGTTGTACGGCATGATACTTGCTTTACACGTTAGTCTTAATTTTTTTTGATCTTGTAACTGTAAATTGTCAGTTATAATTCTTGACAAATTGTTGACACACGCAGGCTAATGTCAAGCTTCGCGTCAAACTGTGTATTGATTTAAAATAATAAAATAATCCAAGTTTTTAAAAACTACTATGGTTTCCTGAAATGCCATTTTTTTTTAATCATACCTTTAGGGAAACTTACTTGTCGCATTCGTTTTTGACTTCCTTTGACGAATTTTTCACAATAGCATTTCGAAGACATGACCGGAAGTAGAGACTGGCTTCCGTTTCACACTCCTTTTCGTGAGATAGACCTGAAAATACAGAGTATTTTTAGAATCATTGTACATAAATTTTATGACACATAAGGCTGATAACGTGTATTTTAGGAGAACTATACTTGTTTGTAGCATAAAACTATTTTGGAAGGTTTTTTTTTTTTTGAAGTAGCCAACTGACAAGCTTTTCTTCGAAACACTAACAGAGCCCGTCCACATCCAAAACCATCCACCTGCCTATTATAAATAAGGTCACTTTTCCGAGACTTCCTCAGTTTTCACAAATGCTAAACGTATTCTGAACTGTCGCTGCGTTGCGCTGCTATGTTGTGGTTTGGCGTGAAACCGAAACCAGGAATTGGAGAGTGCACGTCCTACCTCTTCCAGGCATACACGGTGCCCTGGCGGCAGTTGCGGCCACTAACGCCTGTGCCAATGCTTTACCTTCGCAGCAGCAGAAAGGCAAAGCATTAGCAGAGGTATTAGTAGCCGCAACTACCGGCAGAGCACTGCGTAGGATTGGAAGAGGTAAGACGTTATATCGTAATATATCGTAATGTTAACTCAGTCCGTCTTTATTTAGGCCGCTAAAAGTTAATTAAGTGGTTCTAAGGAGTGCGCACGCATGGGTTTTTTTCTTAGCGCATGAAAACCTTTTTTATGACATTGTCTAAAAATAAAATACCGATCTCGTATCAGCACTTTCACCAAACATTTCCTGCAGCTGATGACCTCACATCAGCTCTCTTTTCCATTCACGTGATCGCCTCGAAACAAATCGTAGGGTCGTTCAGAGGCAAGGCACAACTAGAAATATGGGCCTGAAAAATGACCTTCATCAAATGTGCAACTTTTGCACACCGATCCTGGCAATAAAAACTAATTTCGGTTTATTAGGTAAAAAAAAAAAAAGGGACGCCCGCTAGCTAGTAACTAGTAACACATTTTCCACGTTATTGAAAGCAGCTTAGCTGGCATTCCCACACGAGTTAATTTTCGTCAGGTGGGTCATTGCTCTCGATTTCAACACAATTTAAGCTTTTGTACCGCATTATTATTTTTCCCCAAGTACCTGAAATGTGCCCAACTATGCTTCAAGATATAAGACACTGACTCTATGACGTCGCGCTACAATGGTTTACAACCTCCACCATTGAATTGATGTGATGTTTGTTGCGATGTTTGTTGCCTAACTTGGCGCGACACACTAGAGTGTGTCTAGATATTAATAATAAGGCGTTTAACTGCAAGCCAAACAATCAAGTGTGGGAATGTTTTTAACAATAGTCAGAAGATTCAAAAGGTTCACAGACTTGACACCGCCACCAACGAAAATGTTGAGCCATACACCTCTATCACACGCACTGCAACTGCGATATCTATTATATAATCTCAAAGAAATAACCATCACAATTTAAATTAAAAATCTGTTAGCTTTTAGACCTAGTTTTAGGCCTAATTTTCAGCGTTGAGGCCTACGAGTTAATTTCGTAAGTAGCAGCTTACAACATCGGTTTGAGATTAGGCCTAATCCTTTATGCGATGCAACACGGTTTTTGGTTTCGAGGCTTCACGTTACTGTGACAACCAGGAATCCATAAAATGAGAGAGGCAGGTATATTATTGTTTCGTGTTTCGTGCTTTCGCGTTTCGTCTCCCTTTATAATGCCGTTTGGCCTTGATACGACGATTTCAGCTTTCATATTCGGGATTCCCATCTCTAGTGTAGACGCCACTTTCGCTGCCATGCTGAATTGAATAATCTCCAAGAATTCTTTTTTTTCAAATGAAACTAACGTGTGTCGTTAATGGAATCCTTTTGTTTTTTATGGTTGCATTTGGTCCTGTAGTGGTTAAATGCAACAGTCAAATAATACTATTTCATTGAGTTACGTCGAAAAAGATTATTAGCTAGAAAGAAGCAACCGAAATTTAATTTGCTGTGTTTTTTAAAGATCACTTGACTACCATTAGCATGGTGTATGCTTCGTCGAAATTCCTTAACTATTCAGGATTCCAAATTTACAATGGTGAGTGTTAGATATTGATTCGAAAATTTTAAAATTTCTACCGTAATACTTGTTCAATTTACGGTAAATTATGGCTCAGCAATACTAATTAGGGTATAAAACATTGTACCAAATTTCATTCCAATCCGATCTTTCGTTTGGGCTCCACTCAGACTAAAAATGTGCAACCAACGGACGGACAAACATTTTGCAATTTGGTGTCCGTTATAGGCTACGCTTCGCTCGCTCGCTCCGCCAATTATCAGCCAACGAAAAATAATTGTTTAAACGATACTTGGGGTGCTGAATGAAGGAGCGAAGCGAATGAAAAGCAGCATTTGTTAGCCATGTATTCAGCCTATGTATAATTAATTGTTTAAACGATGTTTGAGCGCTCACGACCATATAGGGTTTTTTTTTATGAAACGGTCATCGTACTTGCCAGCGTTTGTGTAATTGTTTAAAAGTGCTCAAGATCATGCTTTTTTTTTATGAAACAGTTATAGTACTTTAAACAGCTCATCGTAGCACTACTAATTTACCAATAAACGAACACCACAAATTGGGAACTTCAAAAGCTGACAAGTTAACAGAATATTGAAGAAAATGTCCACGTGTCATCATGAACCCAGGAATTACCAGTTCACAGTGATCTATCAACGCTTATTTCTTAATAACTTATTTCAATATTATTACCCTTACAAAACACTTACTTGTAAGGCACTGATCGCTGACGACAGAAGAAGCTAATTCATGGGACGAATCCGTCTTCGCACTAAGAACTCAATAAAAAACAAAATGTACGTAAATCACACTACCCCATTGCTCATTGAACTTAATTATACGTTAACCTACAGAAACGTTTCACCAATTATTAAATCACATTCTCAGCTCTCCAACGTTATAAACAAAAAAGAGGTGGTCGGTAGAATGCTTCGAAACTTGAATAAAATATGAGGATTATGGGTCGACTCCATAAAGTAGGCATTCAATACACAAAAACAGGCACGTTGTATTTCTGCCCCCTCATGGGAGCCGCCATCAGGCACAAAAACACACTGTAACGAACAAAATCATGTTGGGAAACCGAACGCCCTTCAGGATGTAGAGTCTGTGAACATGAAGCAGCTGTTCGGGCGGAAAATACCTAGAAAAAGAAGCAAGAAAACGCCAACGGGAAGCGCAATATCATCACGAAACACAAACCGAACTGGGGAACAACAACCATCGTGTTTGTCGAATCACTCGTGGGTATCAGAAAGAAACTGACGGGAGTAACCATTTTAAATGACAAGGGATGATAACTCAATCTAAACCATGCGCAATGGCTGTTTGCCGTGACGTCACCATGAGTTAGCCAATGACGAACGAGCACAACGGCTGTTTGGCCGTCTGATTGGACTAGCCCTGTCACGTGATATGCACGTCACAGCAACAACCCTGGCGCGTGGCATAAACCAGAACTATCTTAATTTAAAAGGAGGCAGGAAATATTACATGCCCTGCCGCACAACCAAGCGTAAAGGTTTTTAAAATTTTTATCTTTCGCAATATTTTATTTCTTGATTCTCTGCTACCCCGAGCTATTTCCGGTAAAATAGCTGGTGTTGGTTGGCAGGCTTTTGGCCTCTCTCTTTTTTTCTCTTTTTTTTTTTTTTTTTTTTTTTTTTACTCTGGTAAGGGTTTTTTCTTTTTTTTTTAAACGACTTGCAATACTTTTAAATCACTGACATTCGATGGTCATCTGGTGGTTTAAAGGAATTTGTACATATAATTTCGTTTTGTTACAGTGTGTTTTTAACCGTGCTTGTTTTTGTGTATTGATTTCCTACTTTATGGAGTCGACCCATAATCCTCATATTTTATTGTTATACACAAATTTAAAACAAAAATGCGGTCCAGATTGATAAAAACACGTGAAGCGCTACGTATTAAACGAACAACACGGCACCTTATTCGAAGAAATAAAAAATTTGTCTTCATTATCAAACTTGCCTCTTTGAAACAGCTGTTTCTTTCTTCTCGTTTTGCTTAACTTGTCCCACCTCGATTGTTTTTTTTTTTACCGATAATATTTAATAAATAAATAAATAAATAAATTCACAACTTCCCTCCCCACTCCCCTACTGCAGATTCCAAACTCGCATCTTCCCTTGCACACGTCCAATATGGCAGCCCCCATGTGAAGAAACCCTGCAGTGTTGTTGTGTTCGTTCGTTTTTTAATTGATTAATTTTACCGTTGATAATGAACACAAATTTTTAATTTTTTTTCGAAATATAAGATGCCTTATTGTTCGTTTAATGGTACATTCACGTGTTTTTTTTGTTTTTTTATCAATTTCCAAGGTTATACCACTGGTCTTAAAAGCGCCTGTTCAACATTTCTACAGCGTTGCCCATATTCTAAACACAACATCCACGTTCTAGATTTTCCGTCATCCAATAGGCTGATGTGGATCACGTGATCTCGTTTCAGTTATGAAAATCGCGGTGATGCTGCGAATAGTGTTGTTCCATTTTTAATTTACCGCTATTTTCTTTATATTGCTGAAGATTCCACGGTGCTGCAAGTACGAGTTGAAAAGGTTAAAAGGCCCCTTTAAGAACGAGGATAGTCACCTCATCTTCGTTTTGGAATCTTTTAAACAACATTTTACTCATGTGCGGAGAGAGAAATCAAGATACATAAATGAAAGTTTAAGTACACTAAGGCTGTTCACCGCATCTTAAGCTAAATGGGATGGGGGTTAAAATGTGGGTCAGAAATAATCTTCTGTCTTGTGTGATCAAAGCAGAGAAATTGAGGCTTATAAAAATCCAGTGATCAAGATCTCTGGACTGTTATATTAGCGTAGTGTTTTCGAGATCGGGGACAGATTAAATACTCGTGCTTCTAAACTGTATAAGGAAGAGTGAGACATATTCCTCTTAGCCACCCCCCACGTCGTCATCAAAATCGAGATCTCAGAGTTAGCAATAATCGCTGCCGCATATAGTGAGAGAAATGTTAGTGACAACTTGGAGATGCTTACTGATCTCTGTTTAATTGGATTTTGTTTCTTAGTTTAGACATTTTCTGTATTTCACTTGCCTACAGTTTAGAAACACGACCATTTCATCTATTCTCGGTGTTGTGAGCCATGTTAGATCAGAAATATCTAGTAAGCAAAGCAAAAAAAAACCTGCCTCACTACCTGCCTGACATGGCCGATAGTCATGTCTCATTTCAGCTCCGTGACGTCATGCTTACGTCATATGGGAGGAGTTTGGCTCAGTTGCCTCGATTTTAAGAAACGGTAACTTACTCTCAACTGAGCCCTACCTCAGAAACAAATTCATAGCAAAACTAGGGTCAACTGTAGGTTCATGAAATATTTAAAACGGGTCATTAGGTTTAGAGGTTATGTTCTGCAATGTTTATTATACAGGGAGAATAGAACTTATGCCGAGTAATCTGTGTAATAATTCTGGATGACAGGCGATAAGAAAGGGCTACTAAATAAGAAAAGGAAAAGGCCACCAGCATCTGGTCGGAGGTGGGAGAGGGGGGGGGGGGGATTTTTCAGGACTGCATGTTTCTCGAAGAGGCAGCTTCGGGACCACGTCAGCCTCATTTATTTCCACCAACATGAACAATATAATAGAAGGGATCATTAGAAAAGGGGGAGGGGAATTTGAGAGTGGGGGAGATGTGAGACACATGATGGCTGATCGGTTATTAGCCAGTGTCCGCAAAAATTTTCAGGATACTTAATTCGGTCGAACGTGGACATACTCACAAGCTACCATATCTAAACCATGCGCAATGGCTGTTTGCCGTGACGTCACCATGAGTTAGCCAATGACGAACGAGAACAATGGCTGTTTGGACTAGCCCCGTCACGTGATATGCACGTCACAACAAACAGCCATGGCGCGTGGTATAACCATTAGCCAATGTTGCCAACTGTGCATTCGACTCAGCCCGTGCACGAGTTTCGGCCAGTGTACTATAAAAGCCTGAAATGTGCACAAAAATCAGGAAACGAAGTTTCGAAGAAACCATTTTTTGTCAGCAGGTTTTGTACAAAAAAAACTAAAATTGCATGGCAAAGTACAGCCGGTCGACCCTACAAGAGGAAGGGCGGGTTTTTTTTTGCTCCGACTGTAATGTTTGCCTTTTTTTGAAAGGAAACATTATAGAGGTTTTTACGTTTTAAATTTATATGTACAGGGCGGTCCACAAAAAAAAACTGACGACCCACCATTTTCTAAGTCCAACTTTTCTAGTTAGCACCCCTCAGAATCAGAAGAGGAGAGAAATCAAATCTAATGAAACGGG
>JAHWFP010041740.1:0-18557 GCA_023313725.1 Lithobius niger | reverse complement strand
AACCGGTATTATAAAGCAAGCTCAAGGGCAAGCTTTAACGTAAAGTCGCTCGTGGGCTGTCTTCGCAATAATTGTTTCGGGCTGCCTCCTAAGTCCAGGAACGACTTTACTATCTTTGCGACTTAAAAATGATAAAGTGGGAATTTAAAATAAAGTTAAAGTCAGGCTTTAGTCTTAAAGGGACACCCAGTCTGCCTTATAACAGTTCGCGCTGGTCGCCTTCCGCGCATAAACGAACACAAAGGTCATCTGAGATAGTAGCTGCGTTCTTCGTAGCGAAAGAACGTAGCTACTGTCTCATTTGGCATTGCGCCCAATAGACGAACCAGCATGAACGCATTAATCGTGTCGTCATTAACTGGAATGATTCTCGTATTTTAACATCACAATTTATAATTTTCTAGGCGAGTGTCTTCTAATTTTGCTTCGGCGATCTATTGGAATAATTAATTTTAATTTTTACCGCACTACGCTTTTAGATTTTTGATCTCATGGTTATTATTGGCAAATTAGTACATGCACACACAGAGATGAAACATCATGATTGTAAGCGCGCAAAGCATCATATAGTTACGGGTCGTTCGTAAATAAAGTTCCATTATATTCAACAGAAAATCTCATTGACCCCACATTTTAAAAAGGAATTTTAGCTAGGGAAAGACTAACGGTAAGGAAATAGACCTTTGGGGCCGTACTTGATGTGGAGGATCGAGAAAAATGGCGTTGGGGGGGGGGGGGGTATATCCCTTTAAGCAATAGCAGTCGTTCTACAACTGGGGGGTTAGTGTGGTCTCTTCAGTGTTAAGTTATGTAAGTCGAGCATGGTGCTTGTTTTGCGGAAAGAACAAACATATTTTTGTTGCTTTAAACACGAGAAACTATAAGGTCAACTTACACTTACTGCTGCTGCTGTGCCTAATGATCGGAGTTGAGTTGGTTTGTTGTGGGCTCTGTTTTTAAACATTATTAGAACAAAAATTGTGTGTTCGCAAAGCGTTAAGACTTGTGTCTGAAAAACAGTAGATGTGTCATTGCCAGTTGTAAAACTTTTTTCCCCCGCCTTTATTTTTCCTCCTTTTTTTTTTATTATTATCATGGGCTACTACTGTGTTGCACGTAGGCGCGTTAAAAATACTCGCGTTAAAATTTTCTGTTGTTCTTTTAAAAGTTTATGCTCTACATGTTTTCCCTGACAATGACCGAGAGACGATTTCGTTTTTTATTGCTTGGCATAATTCTGTTGGGTAACCTACTTGCTGACGAAATGCGCATTGTTTTGCTTCACTGCACACCTTGCCCTTGCTTCAATTCCTTACATTTTAAAAATTGCGTAGAATTTGGAGTAGGCCTAACAAAAAAAATTTTAAAAGAAAAAGTTGGGGAAAAAAAGCCTTGTTTTCCTCTTCTGCCCACAGTCGGATCTAGGATTTTAGGAATTTCAAAGTGTGTGCGTGTGTTGTGGGCTGGGGAAAGGGGGGTTAGACCCTTTGAGGACATTTTTTTGGGCTATTTGTTGTGCCTCACAGACTGAGGTGAAATTTTACGCCATTTTCCCGTTGGGAGGGGGGAGTAGTAATCATGTCTCTAAATTACGTGAGATCACTGAAATAAGACCTTATCCTCTATTTATGGAGTATGTAGTAAATAATTCATAGAACATGATAAACTCTTTAAAAAAAGGAGAGAACTGTTGTCTGATACCCTCGCCCCCACCCCCCCCCCCCTCGCAGCTACCACTGCTTCTGCTTTGTGTATAGCCTGCAGGGTTGGGTTTTGCATCTTGCAGGTCCACCACAAAGCCGTCCACCCCGCGTAGGGTACTAGGCTAGGGTTGGATTTTGCCATTTAGGCGGGGCGGCGTAGAGCCTGTATTTTTAAGTAATCTTATTTATCCGTGTTCAAGTTCATTACCAGCTGCTAAAAATACAATTCTCACAGGACTTGCCGTTGACTAGTCGGTTGTTTTTTTTTTAATATGTTTCAGGAATCAAAATTGGCAAACTTTTCATCTATGTAAATCTATTAGCAATTAACTTAAATACTTTATTTATTAAAATTGTGATAATTTGAGCATTAGTACGCGTGAAACCGTATCACTGTGGTTAAATGTTATTTTTTTTAGTAACTTTTTTTAATTTTGAACACAGTAGGTTAGCTAGCATTTGGGTGGGGCGCGGGCGTATTATTGCTACAACACCGCGAAAAATAGTTTTAAAACATCGTAGTGTCTCATCGACAGAGTGACGAAAAAACACCAAAAGCTGTAAGCACATGCCTAAAAACAGAGAAAATGCCAAAAATGGTGACTTTTCACGAGGTATCCTCATCATTTCCGTATCGAAGTATTAGTTTTATTATTTGTATGCATATGTTTGTGGCTTTGGTGTTTCCTCATACTACGTTCTGCTCACATCCCTCCAGTCAATAAAGTGATGAATGGACGTAAACTTTACGAGACTGGGAATTAAAACTGGTTTCGTGGGAAAGTAAAAGATGCCCAGAAACAAATGAGGCGTTCGTTGTCAAGCAAAACCAGCCAAGTCCACTTTTGTTCCTTTGTAAAGTGGCGCCGTCTTCAAACCAGAGCTTTTACGCGGGGCGAGGTGAGGTAATCGTCTAACTAGAAAATCGCATAATTGGAAGAACGTATACCGTACAGCAGTATAAGGGAAATTCGTGTAACAGGAAATTCGCATAATGGAAAATCGTTTAACTGGAAATTCGTATAATGGAAAATCGTCTAACAGGAAATCGGTGTAATGGAAAATCGTCTAATGTCCCTGCCTCGCTCTCGCTGCCGCGCTCGCTGCGGCTATACATATAACATCAGAGAAACGGGGCGTCGGATTAACGTCTAACTGGTTTTCCGGAAAGTCAGAAAGTCGTCTAATAGGAAATTCGTATAATGGAAAATTGTCTAACAGGAAATTCTTATAATGGAAAATCGTCTAATCGGACAATTGTCAAATCTCTGCATAAATAAAAAATCTGGAAAATCGTCTAAACGGAATATCGTATAATGGAAAATCATCTAAACGGAATATCGTATAAGGATAAACGTCTAACTACGGTTTCTGATGTTATATGTATAGCCGCAGCGAGCGCAGTAGCGCGAGCGAGGCAGGGGCATTAGACGATTTTCCATTATAAGAATTTCCAGTTTGACGATTTTCCATTATACGAATTTCCCATTAGACTACTTATACTGTTATACGATATACATTCTTCCAATTATGCGATTTTCCAGTTAGACGATTATCCCTCGCCCCATCAGAAACCGCAGTTGGACGTTTATCCATTATACGATATTCCGTTTAGATGATTTTCCATTATGCGATATACCGTTTAGACGATTTTCCATATTTTTTTTATGCAGATATTATACAATGTTCCCATTAGACGATTTTCCAGTTAGACGTTCATCCACGCCCTCTTTACGCTGGCTACCATTCCCCAAAACTTTTTTTTTTTTTCAAAACCATCCATATTCACCTCGAAAATGCGCTGGAAATGTTGCATTTCGTGCAAAACCAGTCAAGTCCGTCGCGGCTTTTCAAGCAAAACCAGCCGTTTGCAGTCACAGCTGTATTGTGATTTTTGCAAGCAAAACCAGCCATATTGTGAATTGTTCAAGAAAACCAGACAAATCAATGTATTTTAGAGTAAAACCAGCTATGTCCCGAACTCATTTGCATGCTGAACCTTAATTATTGGCGACCAAATATTTTAAAATTATAACCCACGTGCGTCTACTACCTTGCAATCATATGTCTCAAGCAACTGTGTTGATGGTTGGTTGTTATTTATCTCAAAATAACATTAAGTGCAGTTGGCTGGCAGGGCCGTAGTTAACCCTCTGGGCACCCAAGGAGAACCAACTGTGGTCATTGTGGCTGAGTTGTGAGAGAGCTCAGCCTGGTTGCTGGAGGTTTGCGGATCTGGTCGAACCCCTGGAAAGGGGACCTTGGCAAAGTCCCCGCCAGGACTGCCGGCCAGGGTAGCGTGAGAGGCTACCATGCTCCTTCGGCGGCTATGGGAACTATTTTGGCAAATTCTGGGCAATTTTTCGGCCCCTACGATGATCGGAGGTTTCCCGGATCGAATCCCCGGGTTGGCGCCTCCCTTTACCAGATATTTCTTCTTCTCTAAAAGTCTGGTAATGTTAAAAATTGAGCCGGTTCAGCCATACAAGCATTAAGTTGCTTCGGCTGACTTAAGGCTCAAAGAAATTAATTTAAAAAAAAAAAAACTGAGCGGCGCCCCTCTCCCCCCAAGTGCCTATTTCAAGAATATAAAATAAAATTCTCAAATGTTATGTTGAGGTTTACGTAACTAAGTAGTAACAACTCCCAGTAAATGAGAAACCTGTACTAGGCAAATGAAGTGGTTGAAGTCAACGAACGTTAACGAATAAAAAATCAAACCAAGCGTGTTTTTTATAAAACAAACGTGATTTCATGATAATTTTTGACTTCTCAACTTATCAAAAAAAAATTTAATGACGGTAACAAAGAGATTAGAGTAAGATATTTAGCAATAATAAACTGAAAATAAACACTTTAAAATAACTAATTCAACCTGAATTTTAATCTGTTTTATTTATTTATTTTTATTTTCAATTTCTGCATTTTTTGGGTGAAGCCTCCCCTTAAGAAGTAAGATGCATGTACAGTGAAATGGCTCTATATAAACCTTTTTTATTTTTTTATTTTAGTTAACAGTTATCTAATCATTAAAGAAAAAACGAACAATCAGTTAACGATTGTGTAGCGAGCGTTAAACCAAGTCCAGGGATTTTCTCTTCTTACGGCGTTGTAAAGTTGTGTGCAACGCCATCCGTTAAAAAAATATATATGTGCTTTACTACTCACGTCCACGGTTACACGGTTGGTTGGATTTCGATTCGGCGCCCCCCGGAAGGTGGTGCCCTAGGCGGTCGCCTTGCTCGCCTTACCCTTCCTACGGCCCTGTTGGCTGGTTTTGAATGACAGCTCTTCAATTTATATACAGATGTTTTCACAAGATACTTGTAGGAAATTAAACAAAGAACTCGTTTCAATTTAGATTTTGCCGTGTAAATCAATGCAAATTAGTAATGATCTGGGTTTATCGTTGTTGTTGTTTTTTGTTTTTGTTTTGTTTCTTTAACAAGCATTGTATTCGCCATAAAACCGAGTTTAGAAATCATCTGGTGAATGTGTTATTTGTTGTAGATTTTACCATTGACATGAATAATACTGGAAGGTAAAAACATCTTTCGATTGTTGTTGTAATTTGGAAATGAATGCTAACATGATAAGATTTGTGAGTGAGGCCCAAGCCACCCAAGGCCGATCTTTGTTAGTAAAATTAGCAGTAAGTATTTTTAAGACACGCGTAGTGAGAATGATTTTTTTGTTTGTTTTTTCTTTTTGAGAAATAGAATTGAAGATTGCAATCGTATCAATTGATCCTTTTGTCTTTGCTTCCGTTTGTTTCCTAACCATGGACTTGACTTTTTTGGTCGTTGATGCGGTGATTGTTGAAAACTAGGTCACATCTAAGTGATATGTGCCGAAGTGTGAAATAACGATTTAATCATCGTAAAAAAAAAAACAACAATAATTCTGATAAGGTAACAAGGTAATGGCAGGAAATTGCAGATGATCGAACTAAGGAGTTATTGCAGGTTACAACGAGTAAACAACGTTCAATCGTGAGAAATTGCTGCTAACACACGAATTTCCGTTGTTGTTTTTTCTTTCTCTAAATTAAGCAACATTTTCACCCATTTCCTTTTTTTTAAAGGTGCATGCACTCGGTTTTGCGACATTAGTTCAAACGTATGTAAATGTTGCCAACACAGTCAGTTTTTTTTTTTGTTCGTGCGAGATGATTTTGTGACATTAGTTCTAACCTGTGTAAATGATGCAAACGCTATTCTCAACGGGTCGCACGACATACCGGAAGGATATATGTCCCTTTAAGACTGGGTTGGGCACATCGTACGCTGGGGAGGGCCGTGTAGGCGAAAACTAACCTTTTGACGTATCGGTCGGTGGTCAGAAGACGACAAATCTTTAGTCGCCACAGTAAAAGTTTAGTCGACACAAAAGAGAACCCTCCGCCCATTCCCAACCACATTTTTTGTTTGGGGGGGGGGGGGGTAGTCCTACTTTTTAAATTGGGTATACCACAGCTCCAGTAAAACAAACATGGCCTCAGCAGTGATGACCTGTTTCCTGTAGGGATAGTCCGATATTGATATCGGTATAATCTATATTTATTGGTGCTTTTGCCATATCGGTATCGGACCACTGTAAGGCTTCCGATACAGATATTTGTTATGCTAAGAAACGCAACTGTCTTCCCTGGAAAACTGACAACAGGCGTGGCAAAAGCAACAACCAAGTGAGATAAGCAAAGCCATTTGCTCAGTTTGTAATGAAAATGTAGCATGTGACAGTTCCAATGCTCTAAGTTTAATAACAAACAACTAAAATCTAACTGAGGAGAATAATGCTCTGAAGTCACAAGTAGGAATAGAAGTAAAAATGCTGTTATTGCTGTACAGAACTTTTTGGATAATCTCAACAGTTGAAACTTGACATTTTCAAACAGTTGGAACCCATGCAAAAACCAGAAACCGAAGTTGCATTTTTGTGTATGAAATTTAAACTTTTAGTCGTGATTTTTTTATTATAATTATCGGTATCGACGTCGACATCGGTATCGTATCGGTCGGGTCAGTTTACCCTTCATCGGTATCGTATCTTATATCGGCCGATCCCTAGTTTCGTGCACACTCTTAAAGATCCGACCGTGCTCATCCTAACACGTGTAGTGGCCAAAGTAGCCGCTGGTGCTAAATTTTTAGTTGCCAATTGGGGGCGAGGGATAATCGTCTAACTGGAAAATCGCATAATTGGAAGAACGTATAACGGAAAACAGTATAACGGAATATCATCTAACAGGAAATTCGTATAATGGAAAAGCGTCTAACTGGAAATTCGTATAATGGAAAATCGTCTAATATCCCTGCCTCGCTCGCGCTATCACGCTCGCTGCGGCTATACATATAACATCAGAAACCGCAGTTAGACGTTAATCCAGTTAGACGTTTATCCATTGTACAATTATCCATTTTACGTTATTCCGATTAGATGCTTTTCCAGACTTTTTATTTGGGCGGATATTAGACAATTATCCCATTAGACGGTTTTCCAGTTAGACGTTCGTCCGACGCCCCGCCAATTGTGACTGCGTTTAATCGCCAGTTGGCCAGTGGTTGGTGACAGTTTTTCTCTGTAGGGAAGGGGAGGGGGGGAACTGAAGAAAAAACGTGGACGGAAGCTGATGGAAAGAAACCATGGAGAAAAAAAAGGCCGAAGGGGAAAAAAATGTGTTGACGTTTGCATTTTCTTTTCGTTTTGTGAAATCTTACAGGTTGGGTGAGGTTCGGTTAGTTGCCTTGGCTCGAATTTCTTCAAGCATGGTAAAGAGTTTCAGCTCAGCAGGAAACGACGTTTGTAACGTTGTGTTGTCGTTTTTGTTGACAAAGAAAAATTGTTCTGTCTTTTTTTTTTCGTGCTATTGTTATTATTGGAGGTTAGCTAGGTTATAACAGTTACCTTGGATCGAATTTCAACGGGCAGGGAAAAGAGTTCCACCAGTAAACGACTTTCGTAATGTTGTTTTCGTGTGTCGTTCAGTTTTTTTTTTCTTGAGGCTTGTTCCACAGCTTTTTTTCATGAGTTTTTTCCCAGGCTTTTTATCCCACGAATTTTTCTTTCCTAGATTCGGGTTCGGGTATGTACTAATACCGTTTTTTTTTTTGTTGCTTGGACAGATTTGGACAGATTTTATCGTGTCAGTAAATCATTTAGACAGTTTTAGTTCTCCTAGCGCTATCCATTGATGCTAATCCCAATTCGTGTGCTTAAATTTTTTTCTCAGTAAAAATATGTATATTTGTGTAAAACTTTGCATTGAATTTTGTAAAAACCAACTAAGTTGTAAATTTGCTATCTCGTTATTGTGCGCAGAAGACAAGGTTCCCACAAACCTGGAAAACTCACGAAATTTAAACTACGTTTAAAACTCAGGGAGAACTCAGGGAATTCTCTGATTTTTTACGAAAAACCTGGAAAACTTTAAGAAAAAATTAAAATTTTAAATAATGTATTTCCTATCTAAAAGCTTCAACCTTTTTAGACACAAACCTGGTAAAATGTGTGAAAAAATTCCTTCATAAAATTATGGTAAATAGCCTGGAAAACGACCTCATCTACTCTGGAAAACCTGGAAAACGCTGGGAAATTGGTTTCAGTATTTTGATGGGAACCCTGGAAAAGGGCAAAGCTCACTTTATACTCCAAATCGCAAATCCAGTTTCAGCTTGTCACAGAACAGCTATTCTGCTTCATGGCATGGCAAATTTTTTTGTTACCACAAGAGGAAGTACGTAAAATGAAAACGTGTCGTGAAAAGCTCCCCCTTATTGATGGAGGAGAGCTTTCCTGCTGCACACTCGACACGTTTTGTCGTACAACGCTAAGCAACTGTTTATTTCTTTACTGTTGTGAGGTGGAGAGAAAAAAAGACGGCGGCCTTGCAGTGCTGGAAATACCGATTCTCGTCAGATCACCGAAGTTAAGCAGCATTGGCCCCGATTGGTATTTGGGTGGGTGACGTCCAGAGAATCCATTCCGGGTGCGGTTAACGCTCGCTAAAACCCTTTGACCCTTTTGAAAAAAGAATGATGCATGGAACTAAGAACAAGATTCTCAGTACTCAATGTCTTGATTAAAAAGTGTGATGAAATAATTATTTTTCACCTCAAATTTTTCAAACTTCTGGTGTACGTTTCTACCAATCAACGACGCCACGTCGTCAGTTTGGCAATAACGGAATTATCAATTGGTTTCACGGCTGCTCAAGTTCCACCCGAGTGGAATATCCCGCTTGTCCAAAGAACTTGAGTCCCACCTTGCAAGTCTTAACGACGAGATATCGAATAAATAAAAAATTCGATATCTTGGTGAATCCCAACAGGGCGAGCACCCGTTGTGTACATTTTTAGTCTCCTGTACAGCCGTACCGGTTGAGAAGACTATTGCAACGACTTTGTCCGTCCGTCGCTTTTTTCAACTTCGCAACGGTACCAGAAATTGACGACCATTGTTTACAACGTTAGATTCAGTGTGAGAAAGTAGTTAAATAACATGGCAAATTAAAACATCGTTACTTCCTCATAGCTAACAGACTTCTTCGACGTAACTAAATTAAATAATAACATTTGATCGTCGAATTAAAATCCTAAATTAAAATCCTCAATAAAAACAAATGGATTTTAGCTTCGTTTAAAATAGTCTCGTCACATTGTTGCATGATTGAATAGGCTTACCGTCGAACCAAATTCTCCATTAGGCCTATCTGCTACTTACGAAATTAAAACTGCTGGGTAAAATTAGGCCTAAAAGCTGACAATCACGCCTAAAATGTAAAATAGGCCTAAAAGCTAACGCATTTTTAACCGGCAATTGTGATGGCTACTGCTTTTAGATTATAGTATAAGAGAGATAGCTGTTGTAGTGCATGATAGAGGTGTGCGCCTCAACATTGGAAGTGGAGGAACTGTACAGAAGACCGGTGCGACTAGGCAGTCGCTGTAGCAGCTTGTTTTAGAATGTACTGAATACGATTCGTATAATAGCTATAGTACGATTCACATGTAGTGTGAATTTCAGTGGTTTTATGTTTAAGCCTCCGGAATGGCCAAGACTAAGTGGTTTGAGCTTTTTTTTTTTTGGCTTTCACCGAAATGTGATGTCTGATCACTACAGATAACTTCAATTTATTTATTTTTTTTTGGTTTTGTTTTAGGAAATAGCGTTGGTACCTGGGTCGAGGTCGTACGACATGTGGTCGAACCCACCAATTCCTCTTCATATGTATTTCTACTTATTTAATGTAACGAATCCTGAAGAATTTAAAAAGAAGAATGAAAAACCAATTTTAAAAGAAGTTGGACCCTACGTTTACAGGTAAATTACTAGCCAGGATGTACTGGCACTAGTCTTTCGCAGGATTCCCCCCCCCCCCCCCCCCCCCCCTTTGGTTTTTGTGTGCAAATCAAACATTTCACTGATTTTCCCTCCTTATCTTTTTATCTCTTTTATTTCTTAAAATAGTCTTCCTTGAAACTTCACCTTAAAATTCTTAACAAATTTCTTAACTACTTGCTTGTTTTTTACAGGTTGGGCTATTCTGTTTTTACGTTTTTTTTACAACTGAAGCAAAAAAAAATGTGCATTTTAAACAAAGACAATTTATAAATGTAGGCTACTAAAATGTTTTACGCCTTATTTTGCATATCTTAATTTAATATTTTCCGCAGTAGTACTATTCTGCGCGCGGCGCATCTTGAGTCCTGCAGGTATTTTATGAGCGGCTACGTCCTGGAGGGAGCGGCTTTAATCGACGGCCGCCATTGTTTTTGTAACCATCTAGGATATCAACAAGGTGCTCTGCTATCGAAAACATACAATCGATTATCTGTGTTCGTTCTGGGGCGAACTCAAGATAGGCCCCGAACACTGTAGGTTAGTTATTTTACGTGGGAAGTGGATGTGGATTGGAACTGAGGGGTCCGACAGAAACCCGGAAATAGCTTACGACATTGGCAAATCCGAAATCACTACAATAGATCTGCAGATTTGTATTGATTTGCAGGTTTGCATGGATTTGCACCGATTTGCAATTTTGTACACATTTGCACGATTTGCACAGATTTTCAAAATTGTATGGATTTGCAAGATTTGTTGAGATTTTTGCTTGGATTTGCGGATTTCATGATGCCTTGCTGATTTGCAGTGATTTGTATGGTTTTGCAGATTTTACTGGATTTGCAAGTAAATTTGCAGATTTCTCGTCGATTTGCACTGATTTGCAGGATTTGTAGAGATTTGCAGATATGCAACGATTTGCAGGTTTCACTTGGATTTGCACATGGCAAGCAGATTTGCTATGATTTGCAGGATTTAACAAAGATTTGCAAATCCGAAATCAGAGAATGTGCGAGATATCAGCCCTTGTCGGACACCTCGATTGGAAAACAAGGAAGGGTCAAAAAGTGGACCAAACCATGTGCGGAACCAAACCTCGGCTCTGACCTCTGACCCCATTATTTTCATTTTTTCATGGTGATGTGGTGTCGAAGTCGTCTGAAGATGCTATGGCAATCTGTGACAATACTAGATTCATATCAATTTTCGATTTGCCACTGCTCAGTGGGATTGTTTTAGCCTCGCCCCCCCCCCCCCCCCCCATGAAGGTTGTGAAGAGCCGCTCCCCCTATGGGCACTCATAATTTTGGTTGTTTATGTTGGTGAAACAAAAAAGCAGACAAATGCCTGGTGTATGGGCCTTTGGAGGTCTGACTCACTACCACGGCGTCCTTATGTTTAAAAGGCTTAACGCTCGGTTTCACCCATCTGACCCATCTGACCCACTCGAAGCGTGAACCATGACTCCCTTGACCCACCCGATAAAGAACAAAATGTGACCCGCCGTCCGTGACCCGTCCCACGCTATGAAAAAATAATACATGATAATAACTTATCACCAACCCTTCTTTTAACGTAGGCCTTTCTATAGATCTTTCCCCAATTGTCTATATGACAACCTTTCGTTTAGGACCTTTGGGAAACCTTCTAATTAAAGCTTTTGTTTTATTAAGAATAACATAAATGCAAAAGAAGCATTTCTGTTCTGCCCCGTGCCTTTATTTTGGGTTTTCAGCCTTCTGGAGGAAGCTATTTTTGAAAGATTATGAACAGTTTTTGAAGAATACTGGTATGACTACTGATTACCATAAGATTACCGCGGTTCGGTGGGGAAACGGTCTTGACCCATGACCCATTTGACCCACTGACCCACCGGCCCGCGGTAATCACCCAGCAATTTAGGTGGGTGAGCCATAGCTTCGCCGTTGCTGTTAATAGGCCATTTACGGTAACTCCAACTGGAAATTCCTAGGATATTTTTACATGCCTTAATCGATATGGGTACAAGGCATTACAAGTCGTTTCTCTTACCAAAAATGCCATGGTCTGGCTGAGACCAGGTTTGAACTCTGGACCTCTGGCACAAGAGACAGTTGTGCTGATCATCAGGTCACCTTGTCTCAAGTGTTTACTATTCGTGTGTTATGTAGTGTTTATATACGCTTAAAACGAAAACATTATAATCTCTAACTGAAGAAGAAATCACTAGGTAAAGGGTAAATGAAGCAAGCAGTCTGCATTAAAGACTGGCCTTGTGAAGAACGATGCACCCTGTAGCCAGTACTCGCCCCGGTAGCGCGGGGGTTAAAGCGCCCGGCTGGGTTCGAGTCCCAGTCGGGGAAGTTGTCTTTTCTTTCTTTCTCAGTCTTGTGTATTGTGTTTCCTCACAAGGTCAGTCTTTAATGCAGACTGCTTGCTTCGTTTACCCTTTACCTTGTGATTTCTTCTTTATTTACTACTTGCATTATTTCTAGTGTAGAGGCCAATAAGCAATGTTGCTTTCCCTCCTTATATGTTTGTCTGTGACCTCTAGGTCACCACTGAGAAAGATTGAACAGCTACTTAGCTCGGAAGGAGCCTGTAGCCAACACCTGCCCCGGTAGCACAGTGGTTAGAGCACCCGGCTAGTAAACGGGAAGTCCTGGGTTCGAGTCCCAGTTGGGGCAGTTGTCTTTTCTTTCTTTCTCAGACTAGTGTATTGTGTTTCCTCACAAGGCCAGTCTTTAATGCAGATTGCTTGCTTCCTTTTAATCTCCTCGTATCCCCTCCCATTCTAGAGAATAAAATTGTAAATTTTTTGTGTAAAATAATATTTGTATTCCGATTTCTTTTCAGTGAAAAATGGGTCAAGACGAATTTTACGTGGCACCCGAACGGTACCGTCTCGTATTCCCAAACGAAGACATTCTTTTTCGAAAAAGACATGTCCAGTGGCTCCGATACGGACCGCATTTTTACTATAAATATGCCCATGTTGGTAAGTTTTTGTTCAGTTGCACGGTAGCATAGTAAAGTGGTAGGCTGTTAAAGTAGGCCAACTTTCACGGTTGGTTGCGGTAAACCCTCGGCACAATCAAGTAAAATGGTGGGGGGCACCGCACTTGATGTGCTGACTCGCTGCAAATATGTTGGAACGCCATCAGGGATCAACCAAGGCGCTGTTGTTGGTTGGATTCGGATTTGGTATTGGTTGAAGGTTGTGAATATCCATCCGCAGTGAACGAAGGAAACAGACCATGTTGAAGACTTGTGGGAATACAAGAAACGGTTATCTGAGAAAATTGGAAAACACAAACCAAACAACAGACATCATTGCCATAGAATTATGCCTAACTCAGGACAGTAGGCCACCTTTACGCACTTACGTTTCGTTGGGAGTGGCATGGTCCGGATTCGAACTAGGAACCCAATCCACCGTCAGATCACTGAAAATAATGCCTTTATCGATACGCCCACTGGCATAATGATAACTCACTGAGTCCGTTATCGTCTCAGTAATGAGTAGGTTTCCATTCGACCGAGAATGCTTGCGGCCATAGGCAATGGAGAAAGAATACTAATAAATACAAAGGTTCATTGAAGAAGTAAATAAACCAAACACGAATGTGTAAATTATAGTAAAGGAATAAGAATAACAAGCCAAACTGTGAAAATTATACACCAAAAATAACTTAGTACAGTGAGCCACCTTATGCACTTATGTTTCATCAAGAGGGGTGTGACCCACTGTCCAATTGGAGCTCAAACTCCGAACTAATGACGTACTCGGCCGCTGCACCCATTTCACTACCGGGGCAGACACTGGGTGCAGGCTCCAGTTGAGCTTAGAAGCTGTTCAACCTTTCTCAGTGGTGCCCTAAAGATCGCAAACATAAATATATACTGAGTGAATTTGCTTCTTGTTCTCCTTCTTTCTTTCTCATATTGCTGGCTCTGCCTCCAGTCTGGGCCAGCGCGCACTTGCCAGGCGTTAAGTTTTGTAGTGTGAAAACGGTACTAAAGACTCGGTTTCCGGCTTCTGCTGAATAAAAAGAGATGCCTAACGCTCTTCATGCGTTGATTATTAATCACATTAGCCATCCCTGATATCCGGAATATCCGGAGCCCAAGATCCAGCTTTCAGTGCTATCCAGGATCCAGGGGTACGCTGCACCTTCGTCGCTCAGATCACTGAAAAAAAATAGTTATCTTCAATGTTTTATTGGTAGTCAAAATGAGTAAATTGAATTTCGTGCGCAATCTTGCTTGAAACTTTGCATTTTCAGTTACGTGTACCGTAACTATAAAATCATGGCCATTTATGCAGTAGATTATGAGATGTGGTCTAGTGCAAAGCGGCATCTTGTTTCTGTAACCAGGCGAGCGCCTATTATGTTGCTGCTTGGATGCATGTAGCAACTCAAAAAACGAGGAAAAGATATGCGTCTGCTACATGAAGCTGCACTGGAAATAGTAGCTAAATTGTACCGAAAAGAAACAGCCATTTAACGGATTGCTTTAAGCACTGCAAGAATATTCTTAAGATGGGATTGAATGGCAAGAGACTCTTGACATCTCGGATTCCTGTCATTCCTGGAGTTAGACAATCAGCATCTTACTGCTTTCACAGTTTATCCGATATTATGTGTACAGCTGATGAACTGCCATGCCGTTTCTTTCTTTTTTATCCCTCGTTTCTGCCATTCGCTGTTTTACCCGGTTCTGTACTTCCTTTCTTGACTATCCGATGCATACAGCATCGCAGCCCTCACGTGGTACACAATAAACTCCCTCCGGTGTATGAACAATCTTTTCAACAGCCTCTCCTGCCCCCCTGCTGATCTGTTTGGACCAATCGTAGCACGAGTGATCTTTTACACACATAGTTATTATTGTGTGCACGGCGTATCTTGAGTCCTGCAAGTATTTTATCAGCGGCTACGTCCTCCTGGAGGGGGCGACTTTAGTCGATGGCCGCCATTGTTTTGGTAACCATCTTGGATATCAACAAGGCACTCTGCTACCAAAAATGTACAATCGATTATCTGTGTTTGTCCTGCGGCGGACACTATAGGTAAAACCCACACAACTAATGTTAAAACATGTTATCCATAAAAGGAATTACGATCTCCCATTCAACAACTGGCCGTATGCATTATGACCCAGAACAAGAGATGAAACATGGCGTAATATTAACATGGATACTCCAGCATCAGTTCTACATGCCCTCCCTTTACGCAACTCCTGATTTTATACTACAGTCAAACCTCTTTGATACAAATTTTTAGGGGACTGGTAAAAATGTTCCTATTAGCCATAGTTCTTATTATATGGACGAGAGAAATTGGACTGCAGCTTTAAAATAATGTAACCTACCGGTATACTGTATTCTCTTTTCATTCGTCCTTGAGTTTCGCGTATGCACACATGAACGAAACTCTTATCAGTTCCCAAGATGTAGTCGACTAGTCATCAATGTTTTGCGTGGAACGAAAAAAAAATCAATGGGTGGGGAGGAACCGTTACGAACAGCAAATTCGAATTGTGTGTCCTCCTTGGTGGTAGTGTGTTCTTGGTTTTTTACGTAATGTCTTCCCAATACCACTGTGACAAACGGTTACCCGTTTTTTTTTTTTAGAAATTTATTAAACTAAGCTCGAATTATAAATATTTGTTCGTCTTATCCGTACATTCGTATTAACAGAATTCGTCTTAGCCGTTTATGTATTTAGTGCTGACTGAATAGCCGACCAACCAAAATCTTGAAAAAAGTTCTTATTAAGCAGGAATTCTTGTTATCCTAGTTCTTATTAAAAAGGTTATACTGTATAACGTCCGTTGTGTTCATACATTTTTTTTTATTTACAGACTGCAGCCAACATGTTCAAGAACGCTGGCCCCGTTCTGAAAGTGGTACTCACCACCGTTTTTACCATGACTCAGGAAACTCTTCTAGTCAATGTTGCAATAAAGGAACTACTTTGGGATGGTTACGATGACGCCATCATGAAAGTATTCAAGGAGATAATGCCCAACGCTCCATATCCATACGATAAGTTTGCCTTTTTCTATGACGTAAGTAATGTTTAATTCATTTTCAAACGTTTTTAGTGTTTTTTTAAGAACCAGCTGATGGCCCAAATGTCAGAACCTGAATAAGCAACAAGACACCTAATTTTGCTAAATAAATTATGAACTGTAAATAAATGTTACTGCTCCCATGACAAGTAGCGGCTTGTTAAATATTTACAGAGGTATAAATTTTTCTACTTCAACAGTGTGACAATGAATAGGCAACAAACAATTTTGGAACTAATCTTACATCATAATAATAGCATGTGTCGTTTTTGCTACTGGTGGGTTGTCTGTAGTCACTGACGTGTATTACCGTTGTTTGGCAGTTTAATTGTAAATTGTGTTAATTGGTGATTAGTGTGATTAATTTGTCATGTGTCTGTAATAGGTAAAATGGATGTTTTACTCGTAAATTTTCATGGATCCATCAATCCATATCCTCGTATAGTCATCATAACTGTAGCCCAAACCGCGTCACATCGAGTAGGCTGATTAAATATTTCTCTGCATCATGCTGAACTATTAATGGCGACGTCCTTTCAGCAGTTCATCAGGTGGGAGGATTAATATTTAAATAGCTAACTCAATGTGATATGCTGCGAGCTGGAGTTATGAAGGCCACCTGAGGATATGGATTGTGGGATCAATGAAAATTCACGAGTAAAACTACCATGTGAAAAATGAATCATACTGAGGCTGCACCGATACCAACTTTACCGATACTGAACCAGTTTTAAAAATTTTGCCAATACTGGTACCGATATCCAAAATTGTACCCCTATTTTTCATCAACGATGTAGTAAGTTTCCCCCGAGGTAATAAGTTTACCTAATGCAACGGCTCGTTATGTTGTATCGAGGCTAAAAATCATCTTAACTAGACATAGTCTAGTTGACAAAATTCGCACAGATAATGGACCGCAATGCAGTGTTTCCAAGAATTCGCTAAAGACTGGAATTTTACATGCGTTACCAGTAGTCCTCACTTTCCACAGAGCAATGGCAAAATTAATTAAGCTGCAGTCAAAGCTATCAAGAAGTTACTGATCAAGACAGAGCATCTGGTGGAAGCTTTGCTAACAAACCGGGCAACTCCACTGAAGCATGGATACAAACCCTGCCAAACTGCTGATGGGTAGAAACCTGCGGACAAAACTTCGTGTTCCACCACTAACTCTCAAGCCGGCATGGCCAGATCTCTCAGCCATTCGCCAGAAGGATGCTCTCCTAAAAGAGCAACAGAAGAAGACATTTGATCGAGCCCACTGTGCACGAGAGAGAACTGGAGCCTCTCTCCCCAAACATCCCAGTTTGGATTCCAAACTTGGAGATGGATAAGTATAATGCCCCAAGATCCTATTCTATCAATGAAGTGTACCTGTTACTGCGCCGTAATCGCGCACAATTAGTGGTCCAACCGGAATCTACTCCAAAGACGACAAAGAAGACTACACTTCATTTGTGAGTTTACCAGTAATGCAACCACAAGTGAACATGCAAGGGACAGTGCCACAACGACTACATTCCCATACAACAACACCTTATGTGAGAAGTGCAAGTGCCCCAGAAACTAAGGTCGTGCAGACTACCCTGCCAACAACTCATTCAGGACGAATTGTCCGACCTCCAGAAAAACCAAATTTGTGAACTTTTATATCTCTCCTGCATGTTTTTGTTCCCATGGTTGTTTAAATTCTGTAAGGGGGATGTGGTGTAACCTTATTGTAAATTCTGTAAGGGGGATGTGGTGTGACCTTATTGTAAATTCTGTAAGGGGGATGTGGCGTAACCTTATTGTAAATTCTGTAAGGGGGGATGTGGTGTGACCTTATTGCATGAGCTTAAAGACTCAGTGGTGTTAGGATTGTTAACCTCAAAGCAGTCTGTTGTGCCGCTGGAAAAGTAAACAGGGTTGTTATGTTTTTCCTGGGTGTTCCTCAAAACCCTCGCAGTTACATCAAGTAATACCACATAGCGTGTCAGCTGTACTTTGACATAAGCAATATTTTAAAACATTTTCTTTTCGTTACAGAAAAATGGGTCTGCCGATGGTATCTTTACAGTTAACACAGGACAAAAGAGTTTACAGAACTTCACCCTTATCGACAACTGGAACGGCTTAACGTAAGTTATTATATAGCGTATTCATTAAATAAATATACACAAATCGCTGTTACGGTAAGTCCTAATAGTTGACCACTCTTTGCTATTGTACCCGAAAATACAATGGTTTCCCAACGAGTCTTCATTGTTGCATCTTCAAAGGTGAACAAAACCATTCCATCCAAGCCATGGTCATAAACAGGAGTCTGCCCAGTGTAATGGAAGTTCAGGTATTGTTGAACTATTGTTGAACTATTGTTGCCGGATTCCAAAGTGTTCATTGGAAGTGCAAAATTGTTCCATGACATACCACAAAAAGTTTTGCAACAATAGGAACAAATATTGTCACTGATGG